>CAJVPY010002357.1:0-16363 GCA_910591965.1 Dentiscutata erythropus | reverse complement strand
AAAATTTTTTTCAAAATATTAAATTTTTAGTATTCAATTTTAGTTATACTTATTATTCAAAGTCAAAACTACTAAAGGAAATTTGCATAATCTCACATGAATTCAGTGGTATGATTTTATATCTGAACTTGATCCATATTATTATGGATATCCAAGACTTATTAAGCTAACTGACATATATAATATTGTTGATATTGAAGCAATTAAAATCAAGTTCATATAATTCCATGCTTTGATACAACTAATAATTATTTAGTAAATAAGTATCTGTTTTAAAAATTAAATCAGATTAGTATAGTTTCACATATTTTGAATTATTTCACATTAATATAAATTTGTATAGAATAGTTAATACCAAATAAAATTAAAATTTTTAAAGTTTTTAAAAAGTTGATATGTTTAGAAAATTTTACAATAACTTAATAAACCTATAAAAAAAGATTTTAAATAAGTTCGAACTATTTCAAACTTAATTAAGTATATCAAATAGAAAATATCATGTGATAACTAATTTAAATAAGTTCGCACTGCTTCAAACTTAATTAAGTGTATATATCAAATTTTTTTTAAATTCTCCAAACTGCCTAAAGCAGTTGGAACACTGGTGGCATCTTTATTAAGGTCTTATACATATTACAGTAAATTTAAGTTACATATTAAGTACTACATACATCACCACCAATGGTGGTGTTCCCCAGCCCTTAATACCACATGTTTGGTAAGTCTACCTTAGTAGCCCAGGTCCCTGATCCCGTGGTGTAGGGCCCTGTTCTGAGGCCCGCAGTTCCCCACCTTTAACACGGCCTCATCATTCACCTTTCCTATTTTGTGACTTTCACACTTTTTCTAATTCCATACTCGAACTTACAAATCTTATATTTATTTCTTTTTTGCAAACTTTTTTTTTTTTTGTCTCTGTGTTTTCCAGTTTTGGCTTGTCCAACCTACTCCCATGTAGGGTACCTGGCATTGTAGTTATTGGCATGCCATAGTAGCATGCCACGGTTGGCATGCCTATGGCATGCCTAAAGCCCAAATTAGTATTAGGCATGCCACTTAAATAATTTTATATTATATTGCAATAAATACCGGTTAGATAGAGTTTAAAATCAGTTTTTGTTAAACTATTAAACCAGTTTTAGCACAATCAGGGTTAGAATTTTGGATTTGATATCATTGTAGTACATGAATTTTATTAAAGTATTGCATATTAGTAAAGATAAAACTTCAATTTACTTTATTTAATTTAAAAAATTTTTCAAGTTCATAATTTTTTTATTTTTAATTACAAACATATTTAGTTTTCAAATATATGTAAAACATCTTCTGTAGATTTTATACACTGCCTTGATTTAGATATTTTATATTGAAATTTTTGTTAGAGTTGCACATATTATTGAAATAAAAAAAAGCTTACATTTCTTGGCGACTTTAGTCTAGTTAGTTAAAGAAAAAATATCATCAATTGACCAATCTCCATTGGCACTGGTGATATGTCTTTGAGAAGAAGTATCCAAGCTTTCTTCACTTATTCCTTGACTTTGTTCAAAAGTTTTGACATTGAAAAAATTTTCTACTACTGATTTATTATTCATATCCATACTTACCGCTTCAACATCAATTTGTAGAAGTTTATCAAATTCTTCTTCAAAGAAGGGATCAACATTGGTATATTCAGTATTATTATTCATAGAGTTTTCTAACAAATTCTGATTTTTTTCTTTAAACTTTTTTGTAACTATTTCAGGTAACTTTTGCTGAAGGTTATGACAAAGCATTCTGAGCATTCCCATTACACTAGATAATATTTTATTTTTTAATTTTGTCTTTACTAGCCCCAAGCTAGAAAACAAACATTCGACAGCTGCTGTGTGTGGAACTATTGCAAAGATCTTCATAGCAAACCATCAAAGGAATGGAGAACTTCTGGTAAACTGTGCCCAAAAAATTCTAGGACTAATATCTTAAACATTCCACAAATTATCAAAAGGAGCATCACCATTTTTGTAACTAATAAGTTCTTTGAATAGTAAAGTTGCCTCCCTCTTATCAAACCCCAAGCTTTCGCCAATTCTAGAGATGCTCTGATAACTGAATCTCCTGTCATTTGCTTTGATATTGCGACTTTCTTATACTTTGAAAACAAAAAAAATGCAATGAAATAAATACTATCGAAGAACTCACATATTCACTTATCAATAGCAGCCAGAGCATAATTTTTTAATCCATCAATTGGAATATTTGCTACAGAAATGGTGTAATGAATGCTTACTAGTTCCTTGAAGACATCAGCTAACGTGGTATCTTTAGATTCAAAATGACTAATAGCATCTACAATGGGAATAAGCACTTTTATCAAGGTATTGTTGTCTGCAAAATGGTGCCAATTAGTGACGATGTCTTGAATTTCCATTCGAATTGCTGGATAATTACTAGTTCCATTGAGTTCAATACAATGATTAAATCCTCTTTCAAAAACCTTCACTCCTAAATGTTAAAATAGCAAAAAAATTAATAATAATAATAATAATAATAATAATTTTATAAAGCATTAACACTTATTATTTTAATATTTTTTTTAGGTATGCTTTAATAAGTTAGATGGTGTTATTTTATAATTGTATTTGCTTTCTTATCTAGACAAACCTTTGCCAGAGAGTACCATCTGGTTTCACAAAATGTGGTAAGCGAATGACTTATTTCTTCTTTTTTTTTGCCATTCGTGCAATGTTTGAAGCCAAATATAGGAGGATATAAAAAAATTAACGATTTTTTGGTTATTTTTAATAACCTTGACTAAAGGTGAGAAAGCAGAAATATCCTTGGCAAGTAAATTTAGAGCATGAAGGCAACAGCGAATAGGAATAATATTCAGGTGATCTTCTTTAAGGTCTTTTTTCATTCGAACCATGACTGAAGGATTATCCATTACGCATGCTATAATGGCAGAATTAGAAATAGAAATTAATCTAAGAACTCTTTTAAGCTGATCTTTAAGAAATGCTGCAGTGTGCCTGTTTGCAGATAAATCAATTATGTCTAACACATATTCTTTATTCTTCTTTAATATCATAAAGCCATAAATAGAATTCTTTGAAATATCCTGCCATCTATCTAGAGCAACTGTAATATCAATGAGAGATTCCATTATTTCATACTTTTTGGCAGGGTAAGTTGAAAACAAATGATTAAGAACTTGAACACGCAACATATTAGCAGAGGGCATACTATAATTGGATATGATTTCATTAATAAAATCGAGAAAATAAGGATTCTCTACAAGATTGAAAGAAAGGTTGCTATATATAATTGCGTTAAGCAATTTTTTATTAATTTTGGCATGTTTGTCTTGTGAAATTGGACTACACCAATTAATTAAGCTTTCTTGTTGCTTTGTTACAGTCAAATCAGAAGTATCAGTAGAACTACAAAAATTTATATTAGCTTGACTAAAATAAAGGTATTTTTAAGATTATTTGTATTTACGTACATAATCTGTTCCTGATCAGAAATATGATCTATTTTATTTTTTTTACAAAAATTAGGAAAAACATTTGCAGCTTTCTTAATATAACTACTTTCCTCAGAAATAGGCCAATAATCACACGTATGAACATGAGTATAAAGCTTTTCGGGTCTGCCTGGCAGTTCTAAACTGCAATAAAACATTTGGTGGTATATCTGTTACTAGATATCTTTTCTAGAGAACGCCAAAACCCTGTCCAGTGGTGGTCATGTGTCTTCATATTGGGAAGAGTAAAACCAAAGGGATGTTGTGCGAATTGTGGCCCAGCCATACTGTCAGTTTCAATTCTGCCTGTTTCTGGACTAATATAAGATTGCATGGTCTGTTTTATGAATCAAACAATTTGTAAAGTTACAATTTATTATTACTTATTTATTTATTTTTTTGAAAAATGAAGATACGAACTTTTATATGGTTAAAAGTGAATAACTTTAAAAGTTAAAATAAATTTCTTTTACGATTTGGTCAAAAAATTTGCAAGATTAATTAATATGATTTTACTGTATATTTATAATATTAAGCTAGAGACTACTCAAACTAAGATCTATATAAGACTTTCTACCTATTTAAGGTGAGCAAAAGTAATTTTTTAGAGCTATTTTTAATCTGATATTTATACCTTTATTAATCTTAAAATTTTTTAATTTTTAAAAATTCATAAATAAGATTCATCTAATTCCATTCTGTTATTAAATCTTATCTTTGGGGCTTTAAAATCGCGACAAGAAGTAATTTCATTCTGATTTCTTAATTTAGACTAGACAGTATCCATCTTTTTTTTTTTTAAATCAGTCTTATTTTACTTGTGATTTGAGCACGATTTCTAAAATTCTTTTCTTTGTTTTTTTTAATCAGTCTTATTTTACTTGTAATTTAGACATGGCTTCTATAATTCTTTTTTTTATTTTCATATGCTTGATGTTAGCTCATATCTGGCTATTATCTTTTTTTGGATTTATTAATAGCCCCTTATTAATTATATAATTACGAAATTACCTTTAATAGCTTTCCTTATTTATCTAGCATTAATTTGGCAAAGAACAATAATGCCAATCACTAATCCGATCACATGCTAACAGTTATACTTTAAAATTTTTCAATAATAATAGTAAGAAAAAAATCCGTAAGCTGTTTAATGTGAATGTCCTAGTCACTATCGAGGTTGCTGATTCTATAATTATAATAAAGATAATCAAATGATTAGAATGATTATTTTGTATTAAAATAGCGTTTTGATGAATTAATTTACAAGTTTATATTATCGTTATAAAACGATAGCAGTACAGTATCTAACTTTTCAATTTAGCATCAAGTTTTAGTTTATTTACATAAGCTATTCTATTTTTATATGCACACAGCCTATAAAGTTATATATACTTCTATATGTAAAAGTATAAGAATGGTAATTACTATTATGAAACATCACGCAATTGCATGCGCGGAAACTTCTTAACCATTTTTAGCCAATAAAATTACATATCACTATTATGTGATTTAATGGCATGCCGGGGTGGCATAGTAGGCACAAGTTTAACCAATTGGCATGCTATGTGGCATGTTAAATTTTTTGCTGTGCCAGGTACTCTACTCCCATGGCCAGTTTTGGGGTCCAGACCTACTCCTGTATACTTTTCGTATTCACTGGTACTTCCTCTTATGGTTGCACCACTTGAGTCTACTTAGGGTCCGTCTAGTTAGAAGAAGCCTCTTGCAAGAACAAGCAGGTTCTTTCTTTTATTAGCTTGGTGCTACACGTCTTGATTCCTATTCAGTTTTTAAACCATAGTCCTAATTTGGGGGTTCCTCATGTTAATGACTTTCTTTTTGTCGGATTCCTTTCCTTTTCTAGATGCTGCATGACTCTATGTGACTATGTCCGCAGCTCATGATCTAAATGTAGTTCTGGCTAAGAAAGATTCCTTCGTTGGTTTCAAACTCGCAACCTTGTGTTTTGAAACCTGGGAGCATTAATATCTGCACTACCGACCCACAGGTCTGTATATCAAATTTAAAAATATCATGTAATAGTTAATACCAAATAAAATTAAAATATGTAAAATTTTTAAAAAGCAAATAAGTTTAGAAAATTTTAAAATAACTTAATATACCTATAAAATAAATAAATCAAGCATTTTAAAATAATTTTGAACTATTTCACACTAAATTAAGTATATATATTTAAAATATCATGTGATCACTAATTTAAATAAGTTCAAACTGTTTCAAACTTAATTAAGTATGTATATCAAATTTAAAAATATCATGTAATGACAAAATAAATTAAATCTAAATTTATCTAAAATAATTCGAACTAATTTGAAATAGTTAAAATTAATTTAAATATATTAATATAAATTTATTAAATAAAAAATAAAATAAATATATATATAATAAAATAAATATAAAAAAAAATAAATAAGAAAAATAATATATAAACTAAATAAAAACAAAAAAAAATATATTTTAAATAAATTTGTTTAGACATTTTTATATAATCGAAAAAAAATTGTTTAAAATTCATCTTGATGCTTAGCATCTTCAGAAGGATTTTGTTGTGGGTTAGTTTGTGTTGTTGTAGGATTATTCGGAATAACTTGAGTTTGTGCAAAAGGATTTTGTTCATCGGGAAGTGTGTCAGATAAAGTTGAATATATGGGTGAATATGCAGATGTATGAGCAGTTGTAGTTTTAATAGTAACAGTAGTACAGGTAGATTTACTCTTTTTGATTAGACAGAATAATGATGTTTTTGTCATTCTTCGCTTTCTACTTTTCTAAGCAGAAGTTGGGACAATTTTAAATTCTTCAGCTTTATCTAAAGAATCATTGCCTTCTACTAGAAGAATAAAAGCAATTTGTTCTTGTAGCTTATTCTAATTAAATAAAATTACATTGGTTTGAATTATTTTAAAAAATTTAAATTAAATAAATATAATTAATAGTATATTACTTACAATATTTCTCTCCAGTCTTTTTTTCGTAACAACATCATCCATCACCAACTTATCAAAATTATGATTTAATATAATTTTGTATATAGTTAATGTGTATGCCAATTGATTGTTATTTGGCGTAGTATTTGACCAAACTTTTTCCAAAATTCAGTTGAAGCAGGTATTATCCAAATTATCTGAAATAGGTCTCAAAAGCATCTTATATACTCCCGATGTTTTTGATGATTTCTTCCAATTCTCCATTTGAGCAGGAGTTGCTTTTGTAGTAATATGATCTAATAATGACTCGCTATAAAATGAAAAAAGCACATTTTTGATAGATGTTGTTAGTCGACTCCTGCACAAATGATGTGCTGCTAAAAGCTAATAAAAAAATTTATACAAATAAATTAAATTAGTACAAATTAGTTCGAATTAAATTGAGAATAAATATTAATAATTAAAATTTTTAAAAATGATAAATAGAAATAAAAAAAGGGTTTAAGTTTTTCATACACCTGCATGATAATGCATCCCTAATTTTAACCAATAAAAAATAGTGATCTTTTTGTACCACATTACACCAAATTTTACAAAAAATTAAAATAAAGCAAAAAAATTTAATTATTTAAGTTTTTGTATTAATAAAAAGTTTAAAAATTATAAATCTAACACAACTAAAAGGGCAATTTGACCTGCTGAACAAGTTTAATTAAGAAACAAAAGATAGTTATTTAAGTAAAAAAATAAGTTAGCATTAGATTAAAGTTTAAAAAAACTTTAAACTTTTTTTTACTAAAATAACCTATCTTTGTTTTCTAGATAACCCTATTTTTTTTACAATTTTATATATAATATTGCTTTTATATTAATATAAAAGTTATTATATAAATACTTAATCAAGTTTTTAAAAAAAGTTCAAAAGGGGGTACACTACAGTACAGGGGGTACAAAAAAAGTTTTCTTATAAAAAAAACATTTTAACATTAAAACATATAAAAAATATTAAGTGTAATCAAATTTATGCAAAAGAAATCGAATTAGTTAAAAAATAAAAGACAAATTTAACGAAATAATGAAAGATTATAATAAACTATAGAGCAATAATGAAAAATGCGATATAATTCGAAATAATTCAAAATAATTAAAATATTTACAAGACTCATAAGATATTCTTGATAATAAATATTCCAATCTTGAACTTTCTTTGCATGGTAAAAAAACTGGTTTATTTTCTTCAAGATACTCCTCTATCGCCTCTTTTAATTCGTTTTCGATCAGATAGATATTTTCTGTAATTAGTAATTTTGCTATAGCTGAACATATTTGCTTTAATTAAATTAATATTATAATATTTTTAAAACATTTTTAAAAATATAATTAGCTTAAATTAAAATTATTTAAACATCAATTGGGAGTCCACGAGTAAGCCAGAGAGTGATATGACTCAGATTACTATATAAATTTATTATAATGCAAATGTGGTCTGCGCAAATCTAAAATTTTTTTTTATACTAAGTTAATCACCCTTCTAACTTAAAAGACTTTTGTAAAGCTTGTCAAAACGCATCTAATAGTAGTTAGAATATCAAAATCAGTCTGGTGGGTGCTGAGATATCTTCAAAAAACCTTTCTTTTACTATGTAGATTTCTTTGCAAATAATAGTATTTTTGCAAAGAAATTTACATAGTAAAAAAAAGTTTTTTAAAGCTATCTCAGCATCTACCAGGCCAATTTTGACGCTCTAACTACTATTAGATGCGTTTTGACAAGCTTTACAAAAGTCTCTTAAGTTAAACTTAGTATAAAAAAATTTTAGATTCACGCAGGCCACATTCGCACTATAGTAAATTTATATAGTAATCTGAGTTATATTTTACTATGATACTCTTTGGCTTACTCGTGGACTTCTAATTAATATATAAAAATAATAATTACTTTAACAAAATTAGTTTTATTTTTTAGTTTAAGACCTTCCGATACACGGCTATCCAGAGCTGAAAGTTTTCGATCTAAGGTTACAATTTGCTTGAATAGCTCATCAAGCTTATCCATAATAGTGGCCAAAGTTATTTGATTTTAAATTATTTTAAATAATATATTAAATTAAAAATACTATTAAATTAACAAATAAACAAAATATTTTTTAATTTTAACCATTATAAGAAGGTCTTGGAGATTGATGCAATGGAGTGCTAATTGTTTCGACTACAGGCGCACTTTCCTGCTTAGTATCTACCTGAGATGCAGGTCTAATAGCAGTCATTTTTTTAAAAGCCTTATGCCAACTAGCGACACGTTGATCATGTTTTTTAGCTACCGATTTTGAAGAAGCTATTTGATAAGATAAAATGAAGGATATAAAATAAAATATAAAAATAAAATAATATGAAATAATTTCCACCAATCTCTTTCCAACGATTACTAAAACCAAAATTTCCCAAACAATTTTTGTAAAAACAGTAACTAGTAAGTAATGAAGGGCATAAAACTAGAATCTATAAGTCGGCAGTTGTTATTTAGAGGTAGTTCTCATATGCTACCTGCTAACTTCTTCAGAGTTTATCACTCACCGCTGGTATGGCACTTGTCGTTTAGAAGTAGTTCTTATACGCTACTTGCCGACAAGTTCAGTATAGTAGCTTCTCCCCTTTTCTATAAAAAAGGTTACTAGCTGTCAGTTCTTTTAAGGATAAAATACTCTCTTTGGGTGCTAGTGGTCTTTTCTTTAACTCTTTCTTGGTCCTGTCGGTCTTCTCCAAAATTTTCGACAAAAAGTGGGCGATTTGGCTTACTTTCTCCAAAAGATCAGCATTGTTTATCTCCCAAATTCAGAAGTACCCAGGAATGCAACTACATGCCTTGTTTATCGGTGAATATGTGATGTGACATGTCTATTGATACAGGTCCTCCACGTGACTGGGATCGGGTCTCTAGAAGTATCCGGAGGCAGTCGGTAGTCAGATAATAATTTGTTAGATTTTGTAGTTGAGATATACAAACGTTGCGGGTTATAATAGTGTATTTTTCTTTTTCTTTTGTTGGCCCTCAGGCTTTTTTCTTTGATTTTCTTTTTTTATATTTCATTGTATCTCTTTTATTTTTTCCTTTAAAATTCACCTTTCGTTTTATTTGTTTATTTTTAGTTAGTTTTTCATTTTGTTTTCTTGGTATTATTAGTGGTTTTGTATTGGATATAAGATTATTACTTTCTTTTGCTTTCAGTAAAGAAAGAGAATATGAAAGGAAAAGCTTTGATGGGCTGACAAAGTTTATCTAACTTGTATACAGGTTGGTGCGACAAGTCGCATTTGGGCACATTAATCGCAGCTGGGTGATGTCAGGCTCGCAATCGCTAGACGCTTTTTATGGTTATGAATGATATATATTGTTCGAGAGAGTTCAACTTTCACCTAAATATAGTCTTAAATAAATTGAGCACTAGCAAGACTGTCAAAGAATTAAAATATATATATATATATGAAATAATTCGAAATGAATTATTCTAAAACGCACCTATAGTGGTTTAGCACCTATGTATAATTTCTTTTAATAAAATTTAGGGTTAGGGTTAAAAAATTAAGAATTATTTTTTTTTTTATAATATATTATAGAGCTACTATAAGGGCCCGATAGGGCCTGATTTCAGTTCTCATAAAGTTTTTGGGAGTCCTAAACATTTTTACTTAGAGAACCCGATCCCATTTACTTAGTACGTTTTTGAGAAATAGGGCCTATGGTGTAAAAACACTATAGGTGCATTTTAGTAAAAGTTATTCGAAATAATGTAAAATAAATGAAAATATAAGGATAAAGTGTAAATAGAAATAAAAATAATGAAATTAAAGATAAGTGAAAAGAATAAATATAACTGAGTTTAAGCAAAAAGATTTGAATTATTGAGGCAATGAGATTGATCAGAAAAACTATGAGTAGGATAAAAGTGAAAGTGGGTTGATTTATATATTTTTGAAATGATTCTAATATATTCAAATTAATTCACTATATTTTGAAATTTTTTTAATGATGATAGTTTTTGAAATTAATATCACTAATTATGATTTTTATAAATTTATTTGAATTTATTTATTTAAATTATTTTTCTTTACTAAATATAGTAATATAATTTTATGTGAAATAGACTTTCGTAAAATAATTTGAAAACCTTGATTAAATTTATATTTCTGTAATAAATAGCATTTTAAAATTTATAAATATTGAAATAATCAAATATTTTGAAATTTTTACAAGTTAATATGATATTTTTATTTATTAGAATTATTAGAATTATTTCAATTTTTTAAATAATCCTATTCGCTTTTTCATTTCACAAATAGATTTTGTTTTATTAATTTAAATAATGCTTTATTGAATTATTCCAATCATTTCGAAATAGATTATCTATTTTAAATCAAATCATATATTTTATTTATAAATAAAATCCAGTGATAGTATAATTTAATTCTTGAATATTGACGTTTAAAAATTTTAGCTCTTTAATTTTAATTATATTTAATTATTTCAAATATTTTTAATATAATTCAAATTATTTCGAATTATTTGCACTTATAGTTCATAGTAATTTATTTTAGGATATATTTATTCACCGCACCCCACGATGTCACTAATTTATCGCCTCTCACATGATTGACCAATCAAATTTTAAGATCAGGTGTAACATAGCACAATTAGAAAATTCAAAAAACATTCGTTTTGTCAAAACTCAAAACTTTGTATATGAAACTACTCTTTGCATTCTAACAAAAAAAATTCCTTACAAAATTTTACTATAAAAAAACTCATATTCTAACTCTAACATTAACCCTAACACTAATCTTACCTCACTCTAACTCTAGCTAACAAAAAAACAGGTTGTTTTGATTTCACGTTACACCTAATTTTATGATCTGCAGAAATGCGGCAACATCGCGGAGTGCAGTGTATAAATTATCCTTTTATTTTAATCTGTTTTATTCTTGAAAATTGTCGTTTAAATTTTAGCTCTTTAATTTTAATTAATTTTAATTATTTCAAACATTTTTAATATAATTTGAATTATTTCAAATTATTTGCACTTATAGTTCATAGTAATTTATCTTAATTTGTTTCATTCTTGAATATTGTCATTTAAAATTTTAGCTCTTTAATTTCAATTATTTTTAATTATTTTAAACATTTTTAATATAATTCGAATTATTTTGAATTATTTTACGTTTATAGTTCACTTTAATTTATCTCAATCTGTTTCAAATTATTTTGAATTATTTTACATAAAATTGCATAATTTCTTGTGTAATATTGCATAATAATCTTATGTAATATTGCAAAAGTTATTACGTAATATTACGGTTTTCTGACACTTTGTAAATTATTGCGCAATATTATATCCTATTAAATTTGCTAATGTAGTAGCAATGTTTTTTATAAAGATTTTGGCATTACAGTTTACTAAAGAGATTGGTCTCCAGTTCTCAACCCTACTTAGATCTGTTGATTTCTTTGGAATGAATGTAATCAAATTTTTGAGCCAGGATTTGGGAAGTGAGCCTGAATTAAGAACCTGATTAAATATTGTAACCAGAACTGGTGTGATGTATTCTTCTGTTTGTTTATAAAATTTATAGATGAGGCTATCTATGCCTAGTGATTTATTATTAGAGAGGTTTCTAATGACTTTTTTTATTGTTTTCTAGCTGTGAAACAGTAGGAAGTGAGTTTGTTAAAGTGTTTGCTGCCTCTAGATCAATTTTCTTTTTTTTGTAGAGTTTTGGATATTGTTCTTTGATGTACTGTAGGATCTGATTATTCCCAGATAGTGTTCCAAATTGTTAAAATTTTACCAACTGGTTAGTTGCTCTATAGTTGGCAACTAACTGGTTACGTATATCACATGATATTTTCAGATATTAGCCAATCAAATCCAAGAGATCATTCCGAATTACCCTGAATAAGTGGAATATTTCAGAATTATATTAATTGAATAATTTAGTTGTTTAAAAATTTTTCAAATCGATTAGTTGGAAAGTTGTCAACTAGTTGGTTATTAAACTATTTCCAAATTGAGATGAATTACAATATCTTTGAGTGCAGAAGAATTGGTTCTACCCAACTAGCTTTTGAGCAAATTTGCCATCTCTCTACTAGTTGTAAAAGATCCTCTTGGATTTGGAGATTAAGATTGTTAATAGTTGTGTAAAGATATGTTTGCTTTGGATTGATTGTCAGTGATTCTTTAAGCTTGATTATTTTTTTGTTTGTATTGGCTATTTTGTTTTCTAGCACTTTGGGTTTTCTAAAAGCCCTAATAATAAATTGGATACATATTTTTTACCAGTCTCATTCTGTGGTTGAGTTAATCGATTTGATTTCTTCTATAACCTTCTTTTTTATTAGTACAGTTTTTATTGAATCTCCAGGCTGTTGGCTTTTTTGGTTGATCATTTAGTTTTAGTATGCATTTAACAAGTAAATCTGTTTTATCAATTAGGTGTCTATGATTCATATCAATAAATATGTAATCTAAATGTGTAGCCATTGTTTGGTTATTTCATGTATTTTGAAAGAATGTGAGAAATAGTTTTTTATTTTTAATAATAGTGGAGTTGATAAAGTTATCTGTTAGTCTCTTAAGTTGAGTTCTTGTAACATTATATTTGGCTGTGGCTTGGCTTCTTCGATTTGGTACTGGGTCCAGATTAGTATTGAAGTCTTCTGCTAAGATGTTAATTTTATCATCATTAACTTGAGGAGCCCATCTTTCAAAGAAGTTTTCTCTATCTCTATTGTTGCTTAGAGAAATAACTTTTCTTTACAGAAACTAGTTATTTTTTTTAATGGACTTAAGATAATCTTAAAGATATTAATAAATTTTTTAATAATTATAAGATTATTTACAATAAATTTTTAATATAAAAATTTTTTTTTTAAATTTTTCTGTGCATATTAGCAACAGAACACTAGTGGCATCTTTTATTAAAACTATTTATATTGTATTATATTGTAATTTTGTCTATATACAGCTATATGTACTACTCTATTCCATACTTTGTTTCCATATTACCTGCTTGTGAACTACTTTACCCATCTGGTGGTGTTATTGGTGTCAGCTTCTGTGTTTACAGGTTCAGTTTCCCAGGCCTACTTTCATGTCACCAGGTGCTTTTTCCGTTCATATTTCCTTATCTTACTTGCTCCTGAGTTTTACGGGTTCGGGTGACCAGGCCTACTGTCATGTCACCAGAAGTGTTCTTATGTGGTCAATCCTACTTGAAGTTTCAGTCTTCTTTCTGTTTCAGGTTTGAGCAAGGGTATTTTAAGTGGTTCCTCTATACTCTTTTTTCCTTTTTGGTAGATATCATATGCCTTATCTTTATCGGGGGTTCCTTATGTTAATGACTTTCTTTTGTCGGATTCCTATCCTTTTTTGGAAGTTGTGTAACATTTCTGTAGCTATGTCCCGCAATCTTATAACCAAATGTGGTTCTGGCAGAGATTGATTTCCCCTGTGGGTTTCGAACTCGCAACCTTATGTTTTGAGACCTAGGAGTGCTAATCACTATACTATTGACTCATAGGTCTTTAGTGTAAAAATTTTAAAATTGTTCTAAAATCATTTTAAAACTATTATTTAGTTAACACCTCAACATAATATACAAGTAGAGATTATTTTTATATAAAAAAATATTTAGAGTCCATTTATTAAGTTAAGTTCGGGAAAAAAACAAAAAACTCTTTCCAGTTCTCTTCCAGAAATTTGGTAAAAACAAAATTACTATACAAAACTTGCCACTTTTTATACAAAAACAACAAGATACTTCAGGGGCTGGGTCCTTACATACAAGAAATGTAAGCAAGATAGTATGAAAACATCCAGCATAGATAACCCAGGGTTTAACAGGAAAAATAAAAAGGCAAGAACTTCAGCTACTGAAGAAGAAGAAAATTTAGCCGAAATTTGGGAAACAAGCTATAAAGATGCAGAAAATAAAGAGTTGCTCCAAACAGTAGGCCAGAACTCAGACAACACAGTTAACATTGCAAGCAGTAGTAGTATGCAAGAAAATACAGCAGAAAACAAAAAAGAAACAGTTGAGAAAACCAAAGTGGCAGAAAAAAAAAACAGCTAGTTTATTCAAACAAGTGATATATTTCAAGACTTAGCAAAATAAACAACATATGTGCCCAATAAAGTCAACAACAACAAACATGTGGACAAATACATAAGCAACCAATTAAATGAAGCCAATAAACAGACAGAACCCAAACAATAGTCAAGTCTTTTCTAAGCTCAAACGAGGCAAAGCAACTTTCTCAACCTACTCTCCAAGGAAGAGAATTTATACTAAAAACGAGAACACACTAATCTTTGAGCTACACAACTTGGAAAATATTTCTACTTCTGATATTGTAGAAGCAATGACAACTGTAGTCGGTAAAGACCTTATTGTAGCCAAACCAATCTTTACAAGAAACCGATGAACCCATTTGGAGGTTATTTTTACAAATAAAGAGAAGCAGCAGTTTTATGTAGCAGAAGGCCTTGTAATTTTTAAACAAACTCTCCAGAGATATATTCCAGTAAATATTAGATGAAGTTTTTTATCAGTGCGGCTTCGAAATATACCTATAGGCAAAAAGGATTTTATTTTAAAGCAAATCGAAGAAGCCTTTAAAAATATTGGCAATATTTTCTTTATTAAACTATTGGTGTATAAAGAGACATCAGTGCTTACAGACCAATGGGTGGTGATTTTTGAAACAACTGATGATCCAGATCTGATAATGAGAATATCCAGGTTTATACATATTTGGGATCAAAAAGTTACAACTGATTGGAAAGAAGCCCCAAAGGTGTGCTACTTATATACTAATTAGGAAGAAGTTATAGAAACAAGTATGTGAATACATGTGTGAGACATGTACTGCTATGTTAGGTTTACCTCGAGAATAGTTAAGTGTCCTAAGATAAAGAGCGAAATCTAGATTGGGTGATATCCAAAATCCAGTGTATAAATGATGAGGTAAACCCACCAAGTTAGGGGCAGATAGAGGTAGTTAGGACCAGATAGTTTAAATAGATACTCTTTTAGTTGAGGTGCAGATATAGCAGATAGTGTAGAACCTTCAGGTGGACTACTTAAATAGGCACTCAAAAAGTGCACATGTGGCTTGATGTACCATCATTGTAATTATATATAAAACTCCGTCTATACTCTAATAAAAAGTTTCCTAGACTAAAGAGGTTATTTTAATACCAAATATATATATATATATATATAAGTCAAATGCAATACAACTTTTTAAGTTAAAGTGTATAAAAATATCTTACCAGTATTTGAGAAGCTTAATTATAGAAAACTAGAGATATACAAAACTAATAAATGCATTGTATACAAAAAGAAGACAGAGAATATAGAGCACTTAGTAAGTTGTGGAGTTTCATTAAATTTAATACAAGGTATAGAAGAACAAAAAGTAGAGTCAACCCTTATAAAAATAGAAAAAACATAAGGCTTGTACAAGAAGAAAGAAGAAATCCTAGTTAAAGAGTTTTGGAGAAGAGAAAGGTGAATAAGAGGTCTGATCATAAAAAAAAACTTTGAGAAAATATGGCAAAGCTTCGACTCAAACAAACAAGCAAGAGACTTCATAATTAGGTTTTGAAAAAAAAAAAATTCACAAATTAATATAAATCCCAAGATGTAGACTACATCAGCAAAAAAAAATATACATAAAACTCCGTAAGTTTTTACGTAAGCATAAACTTACGAAAAACTTACGATTAGTTTGGAGTATTACGTAGGGATAATAATTATGAAAATTTATGCTATCCCTTAAGCTGTAGAGTTTGTGTAACAATTTTAGCTTAAAAATAGCATAAATTTAGTTATAATCTATTTTTTT
>CAJVPY010002356.1:0-16365 GCA_910591965.1 Dentiscutata erythropus | reverse complement strand
CCTTCCAAGAATTCTTTATAGGCCAAATAAGTACTTCACATGGTCTTATCATCACAGGGTTTCGCATTCGAAAGCTCCTGTAGATTACAGAGATAATTAATTAAATTAATTATCACCAGCTGTAATCGAACCGTTAACCTCGTCTGTGGAGGGTTAGGCGCCTAGACCACTAGGCTATGGGATCCTAACCCTATTGTTAAATTTTTAAATTTTTAAAATAAAACAAAAGTAAATTTTTCTTCTTTGAACTTTAAATAAAAATTCACTAACACCTAACTATTCAAATTTAATAAATTTTTTTTATTTTAATTCTGTGTGTTCATAGCATTAAACCAAAAAAATAATAATCGAATTTGTATAGAAGGTTGTTGAGAAACTCATTAAAAGTTAAAAAAAAATTTAGCTATAGCTTCTTTTTTAAAAACATCTAATTTTAAATGAAGATTACTCAGCAATTACCTAATCAAATTCGATCAAAATTTTTTTATTTTAATTCTATAATTTCATAGAATTAAAATAAAAAAAGATTTACTGAATTTGACTAGGTAAGTGCTGAGTAGTTTTTGTTCAAATTTAGATATCTTTAAAAAGAAGCTGTAGCTAAATTTTTTTTTTACCTTTTAATGAATTTCTCGACAACCTGCTATTCAAATTCAATTATTATTTTTTTGGATTAATTCTATGCATACACAAATTTACATGTAATTATTGATCATCTTAACAATGATGATAAATCAGTAAAATTTAAGAGTTTATTAAAGTAAAAGATAGTATAGTAATAAGAGTTATATAAAGTATGCAATCAAAAAATTAATATAAATAAAAAATGTAAATAAAAAACGTAATTTAGTCTTTTGACTGGAAAATAAAGTAAAGTGAATATATAACAAAAGATACTTACATATTAAAGGTAGTTATAAGTATCTAATCATGACTTAAAGTAACAGTCAACAAGTTAATTTTCTGGATTTCTATTATTTAACAGAACTCAACAATTTATCATGACATTCAATACTATATATATATCATTTGTATTTTTTATAATATATAAATAGAATAAATGACTATAAAAATCAAAGTGATTATATTTTCAAAAATTATGAAGTTAGGCCCAAAGATGGTGCCATAAATAAGATTGAATCTATTAATGAAAATAAGATCCAAATGAGTAAGGAAACAAGTGAGAAAGAAAATAAAACCAAGACTATAAATATTTATATAATAAAAACAGAATGTAATATTTTAAATTAAATTTATTAAAACATATTTTTTGTCTATTTATTTTGTTTTTATTTTTTTTAAATCTATATTATAATTTATGATTAATTTATATAGCTAATAAAATGCTTAGTCAATGATATACTACAAAAAAAGATGTCCTTAATACTGCTTAGAAAATTGCTTGATATATAGAGTTTGCAGTAACAACTAAAAATAGTGGCAATTGTTATTTATATATTTAATACAAACATGGTAGCAAGCCCCAAAATAATAGAAAACTAGCAACTAATACTTGCAAAAAAAAAATTTTAAGTGGCAAGTAACTGAAATTATAAATAAACATAATTACTTTATAGTCAAAGATAAAAAAGTTTTTCATAAATATCGTCGATTAACCCAAGAAGCAAGATATATAGCTATGAGAATGTTAAAGGCAGGGGCTAAGCCAAGTATAATCTATGAGGCTGTTAGAGATGAAGTTGGAAATCCAACTACTACAAGAAAAGATATATCTAATTTGAACTTACAAATTAATCTATTAGAAGAAACTGTCTCAATAGAAGTATTAATAATAGGAATAGAAGAAAAAGAATATTTTGTATATTGTGAGAATTATAAAGGAAGGTTTTATATTAATTGAAATATTTTTTTAACTTATATTTTTAATATTTTAATATATTAATAATATATTTATTTAATACAGATAGTCATATAAAGTATTTGTTTTTTTGTTATGCTAATTCAATTAAGAATACAAGACAGTTTTTAAAAGTAGTTCTAATTGATACAACTTATAAAACAAAATGTCTACAAGTTGCCATTTGTAAATTTCATTGGTATCGGTAATCTTGGAGTCAATAAATTACAAACTTTTGGTATTGCTAGTGCTTGGATTTTAGATAAAACAGAGAAATCATATATTTGGATTATTGAACAACTTGCCTCTTTTGTATTTTCTGATATTCTTTTTTTTGTTTTTGTTACTGATAATAATACTGCACTTATTGGTGCTTTTAAAAAAATTTTTTCTAAAGTCAAGAATATTTCATGCACTTGGTATATTTTAAATAATTTTAGAAAAAATTTAAAAAAATATTTTGCCAATGATTCATTTTATGAAATTATCAAGATCATAGAAAGTATTATCAATTTAAAAGACTACAATGAATTAAATTTGGCAATTGCTAATTATTAAAAGTTAGCTCAAATATAGGCAAAGTTATAAAATATCTTGACAGGTATGTATAATATAATCTTTTTTAACTTAAATTTAACTGAATATAAAATCAATTTTTAATTTGATACTTATATTTAAAACAATCAATTCTTAAGAATGATAAAGTTAAAAAAAAAATGAGTTGGTATTTATACAAGTAAAATAATGCATTTTGGCACCACAACTATACAATGTGTTGAAGGTACACACTTAGCTATGAAGTATGCTATTAAGACTTCAGAAAATTTGACTAAAGCCTTTAACTCTTTGAATAGATAGCTGCGTCCATATTATGAAGAAAATTCTTTACAATATAAGAATAAAAGTATAGGTATTAATCCTTTATTAGCACAGAATGATAAAAAGCAATTAGAACCAATTTTGAGAAAAGTATCTTAATTTGTATTAAATAGTATAAAAAATAAACTTTTTAATGCAACTATATATAAAGTATGTTTATATGAATTACGTGTTAATTATAATCTACCTTGTCACTATATACTTCAAATAAAAGGCTTTGTTATAACTTTAATGATTTCAAAAAATGGTTACTATTTTCTGAATAAGATCAATCTGATTTAAATAATATAGTTTAAAGTAATATTTTAAATAATTTAAATAGTTTTTTTTGCTTAAGTTTAAGCTATATAAGATTAAAACACAATATATAAGCTTTATAAATAAGCAACAAAAATCAGCACTTTTAGAGAAGCTTGATAATATTTTATCAACCTCTGAAGTTAAACTTTCAGACATAAGAGAATTATAGAAAAGGGTTGTCCTTCTGGAACTAAACAATTACTAACTGCATTAGAGTGTATAGAGTAAAAAAAAAAAAAAAAAGTCAATAATAGAAACAATCAAACTAAAAACATAATTAATATACAAAAAATAATATCTAAAAATGAAACAAAATTAACTAAAAATACTAGTTTTTCGCAATGTATTTCAATGCTTTGTATTGAATATATATATATATATATAAATATACAGTATTTATTTACTTGTTTACATATACTGTATAGATCAAGACAAAAGATTCTATTAAGTTATCACATTCTCACTAATAATATAGACCAAATACAGTATATAATTCTCTAAGCAATAAGAATTGTAAATTTTGTACACTCACTAGTGCTATTAGAGGAAATAAGAAAAATTGAGATCTTGTTAAATTAGTAATAAATAGTCAACTAAATAAGTGTATAGAGGTTTACAAAGACTAGCTAGGCTATAATGTTGATTTTGCTTAAGCAGATATTAGAGTCAAGAGAGTTACATTGTCAACCTTCACTTTGGTTTTTATTATCTGATTGTGCTTAATTAGCTGCTAATACTTTCTCAATTCCTATTGCTATTTTTGAAGAGAAAGACAAACAGAGCATGTTGTTCTTTTTATTAGAAACACCACCTATTTATTAAAGAAATTTAATTGTTTTATAATTTATAAATAGTAATCATATTATTTATATTAATATAAAAATTTATACAAAAGTTAATTGGCTACTAGTTAATGTTTAGTATATACCAATATGCTACAAATATGGTTTCAAAGATCACTAGTTAAAACTTTTTGTATAATATACTTTAATCGATTTTAAAATTATAAAGCTTAAAATTTTTATACTATGTGATAAACTTGCAAATATATATTTAGAGCTTTATATATTAAATTAAAAATAAAATTGATATACAAAATATATTTATGATTAAATTAGAAGAATACTTTTTTATTTTTGTTAGCTCTTATCTTGAGATTATTTTTTTATAATTCTTTTATATAATTAAAAAGTTATTATAAAAAAATTTTATTAATATTACTTAATATATATAGTTGAATTTCAAAACCAAAAAATAATAATTGAATTTGAATAGCATGTTGTCAAGAAATTCATTAAAAAAAGGTGTGGTGGCTTAGTGAAGTGGTCTAGTTGTTACCCTCTCCAAGTGGCAGGTCTAAAGTTTGAATTCTATAGATGATGATTTTGAAAAATAGGCCTGTAATATAGTAATCTGTATAAAATGATTGGATCTTAAATTGAGAATCTGTAACTTGAGTTGTATCAGGAAGTGATCCTGGGAGATTTGCTAGCATTTGTACAACTGGGAAAACTCGAAAACTACAAAGGAATGCAAACTGGTTTAGAGTAGTGCAAATATTTGATAAGTTCATAATCATATATATCTTGAGGATTGTTCTTTATTGTACAGGAAGCCCATTTGGAAAGTTCCAAGTTGGGAATAATAGTAATTTTTAACAGTACTATATGATGGCTAAATTCAAACCAGGGCCAAAATCAGTAAACTGAGCGACCAGGTTCTTTAGTGGGGAGACACACTAGCTAAACCGCCAGGTATTAGATATACTGAAAAAAAAGAGCATATACTTCGAAAATATAAATCAAGGAAAGTGTATCCTTCAGGCACCTAAAGCCTGAGCAGACCAATCTTTCTGGATTGCTAGCTGGAAGTAAGGGAGAGGCCGATTAAAAATCTGGATAAGAAAATGGTTGGATTGAAGTACTGAGGTTGTTGTAAACCTTGCAAGAGCAGAAGTATATAATGGATAACTAATTAGAAAGGTTGTGTTTAAGATACAAATCAGGTTACGGCAGCACTCCAAAAAGTTGGCTTGAGATACAAACTCGTTGGCAACAATACAACATATACTAGTTAGGAAAAAGTTAATAAACATGTAGTTAAATACATATGTGGAATATGTACTATATTATTAGGTTTACTACAAGAATAAATACCTTCTGTTGTTGGCTAAAGTCTTAGCATTTTAAACAGTAAATTGTTCCCATAAAAAAAAAACATATTAGGAGAAATATGTAATACCAGTAAAAGGCAGAAAGTTTAATTAAATAGCTTTCTAGTTAGACTATAAGTATAACATCTAGTATAAAACCCCTAATATAGCATTAATGCTTCGGGTAGACTACTTAATTAGATAATCAAAAGTTGTACATGTGACTAGTTGTACTTTCGTAATATTGATATAATATGTGGTCTATGTTTTCGAATATTGACTACCTACTTGAACTAATAAAGTACCAGGAACTATGAGTGGTTACCTTAATATTTAAAAAAAAAAAAAAAAAAAAAAATTTATTAAAAAGTAAAAAAAATAAATTTAGCCGCAGCTTCTTTTTTAAAATATCTAATTTTTAACAAAGATTACTCAGCACTTACCTAGTCAAATTCAGTAAATCTTTTTTTATTTTAATTCTATGAAATTATTTTCAGCAATCTTGCCTCTACTTTATTAGACTTTATAATATTATACTATGAAATATTAAAATTTTTCAAGAGGTTATTTCTCTTGACACCTAAATTACAAGTATTAGCTCACCCGGTTATTCAATGAACACCTATGTGCGATCTGCTATAGTAAGTTTTACCTCTATATTAACTCATCCTGCACTTGGATTCGTTAATACTTCAATGGAAGGTTCTTATAGCCTGTCAAGACTACTAATTAATTTTCCACTACTCTGCGCGTTGACTATTTAAAATCCAACTTAATATTTCATTTCTCACTATTTCTAGCAGTGTGGCTCATCTTTCTATTTCTTCTTTTTTCCTACTTTTCTGTTCAAGTGATTTGTCAGATACAGTTTTCTTCCCATCTCTATCCTTCTTCTTTTTCTTTTTTCCTCGCTTAGCTTTTGGAGTGACATTCTTCTTTTCTTTAGGTGCTATGCCATTTTTTTTCTCTCATTCCTGTATGAGTCTGCATCTGGGGACCCATATCATCTCGTGTATTCTCTTTATCCAATTTTTCCAGAAACAGATTATAAACTTTTTTGCTTGGTTGTTAGAGTCAAAAAATGGTTGGAGCTTTTTGATATTATCATTTGTAATGAGGCCTCTGATCCATCTTTCTCTTCTTCTTATCTCTTCTGATGTACTTCCTTTTTCTAGCATTGCAAAAATACCTTCTTTGTTCCTGCTTACGTCATCTTCTTTTTCAAACTTTTCAAAAATTGCTTCTACTTTTTGTTCTTCTATATTATACAGTAAGCCTAGTGAGACTTCGCAACTAACTAGATATTCAATGTTCTCAGTTTTCTTCTTGCATACTACACATTTGTTCGTTTTATAAATGTCTGGTCTTCTCTGATTTAATCTCTCAAAGACTGGAAGTAAGTTGTTAATTCGAAGAACTGAATGTTGTTTGATTCAAAAGTATAATTTCGTTGTTTAATTTCACTTTTTAAAAGTTCATAGAATATTGACTAGCATTGATAACCTTTCTTTCTTTGTGTGTAGTGTTTTGAGTACTATATGCAAAAGTCTATTTTGCTCTACTAATTACTTTTCCAAGCATTTTGGTAAAAGATCGCAACAGCTTTTCTACTAGTTCATTTTTTTATTTCAATCTTAGCTTGTATCCTTTTGTGCTTAGTGATACTAGAGACAAAAATTCTAAGCTGGATACACCTTCTCTGGTTTTGAGATCTGCCAGATCATTAAAAAATTCGCCCGAATACCCGTTGACTTTTGTAAAACGCAGCTTTAGCTGTTTTGTCTGGACTATTTCTGTCAATGTTGTGATAAGACTGCTATTTTTAATTTTTAGTCACTGTCTTGCTTTATCTGATTCTAGTCCTTTGCTGCTTTACTATCTGTTCTGATTTCAACTTCTTTTTCTTTTGATGATATTAATAGAGCAATGAGAATTGCTACTAACTCGGCTCTGGTTGAAGAAAACCACTTTTCAGTTGTACATGCTATTTGATGGATAATCTGGCCCCCCTCTGCTATTTGGATTATATCATAGTCTATTTGCATTTTGAAATCATTTTCTGACGTCCTGAGTGAGCTATCTGTATAAAATAAAAGGCTATCTAATTTTTTGTTCTGCTCTAAAATTTTTGCTAATCTATTTCTAAGTTCTTTGTCTATAACTACTCTATCTATTAATAATTTTTCCTAGCTTTGGACTTCTATTAACGGTATATCTTTTCTTTTCACACCTTGTAACTCTTTTGGTGATATCAAAGTTTTTTTTCTCTTTCTCTTCATTGATTTTCTGAGAATATCTATATTGAAGATCAATTTTGCTCCTCTTTCAGTTTTTTGTACAAAGTTCGTAATATCTCTTAATTCTTTACGTTTAACTACTGATGTTTCCGGTTCACTACTATACTCTAGAAAATTTTGCTCATACATTGGACCTGTCTCTACTAACTCTCTATAATTTTCAACCTCTATGTACTTGTTTTCTTTTTCCCTAATTTTTTCAACTCTGACATTTGCATTTTCTTTGTTTTTCTACATAACCTACTCTTTTGTTCTTTTGTCTTTTTTAACTTTTCCTATAACTAAACTAAGGTTGTTTTTGTTACAAGGTGCTATTCTGAACTCTGGCTTAACTTTTCTTGAAAGTGGGTTTACGATCATTTCTCTTTCTAAATTACTGAACCATTTTGCTTTTCTTTCTCTTTTGTTTTTGTTTTGTATCCACTTAATTTGTTGCCAAGTATACATTGTTTTGCCATATTCTGCTATAAATTGTGATAGATAGAAAACCCCCAAATTGCTTGTATTTGACTTTTCGTATGAAAGATCACTTCTTTCTAGAATTTCAGCTATTTTAAGATCATTTACTCCTAGTGAAGGCTCGGAGTTCTAGCTTTTTGTAAAATCGTTTTCTTCTATCGAGAAATCTAGTATCTTTGCTTGCTATAAGATCTGCAACTAGGTTTCTTAATTTAGTCTCACATTTTTCTAATAGTGCTTGGTTTGTTAAAATGCATTTAGCCATGTCTATTTTTAATTGACCTTGCTTTAGTCTCATTAGTATAGATTTTTCTACAGGCCCTTCTGCATTTATTCTTATTAAAAGTTCTGAAAAATGATGTTCTATATGTTTATTCCACAAACTTTTAAGATTTACTATTTCTGGATGTTTTGGAATTATATTTGCTGCTGTCGAAGGCATTGATAACTTCCATTTGGTCAAACACACTATAAGCTGATGTATTCTATTATATTAAGCTCTGGTTAGACATGAGATTATAAGCCTATACTCTAGAATCGGTATCAGTACAGTATTGTTTATGTATATAATCTGACTAAGAGATATTTTTTTGAATTTAAGAAGTCTTGTTATTTTGGCTACCTCTTTTCTTGCTTTTAGTATATCTGATCTTTTCTGATTTTTAATTGATATCCAGACTCCTAGAAAACGAGTAAACTCTTTTAAGTTCTTTGCCAAGATTTTACTTTTGAGTTGCCTGCCAAAATATAAAAATCCTCATTATCTTTTTATTTACTCAGTTTTATAATTACAAGTTCAGTTTTGTTTGGATTTATTTCAATATTATTTAGCTTGTAAAACTCGTTTGATATATCAATTGTTTTTTGCATATTTTTTTTACTGTTGGTCACCCATGTTGTGTTGTCTGCATATACTAGAACTCCTATCCACAGCTTTTCTATAGTCAAATAATTGTCTAATTTTAAATTTCTGTTTAGCATCTCGTACTCTAGATTTGCTTCTTGTACTCTGCAAAGGAGAGGCTTATAGAAAATTCTCCATACCAAAGGAGATAGCACCTCTCCCTGGTCTATTCCATCTCTTGCTTCAGCAGCTTCGGTATTACCAAAGTCTGTTATAAAACTGAGCTTTCTTTTATTATAAAGGTTTGTAATAAAGTTTGCTAGTTTTGGTAGAAATTTGAGTCTTTCTAATGCTTTTTTAAGTGCTATTATACTAACTGAGTCAAAAGCTTTTTTTATGTCTTGAAAAGTAATTTAGAGCTCTTTTCTTTTTTCCAAGCCTCTTCTATTATATTGTTCATAATGTGAATAGGTGTTGATGTACTTTTGCCAGAGAGCCTTGCAAAGTTTGCACCTTTTAACACCTTATTTCAGCTGAGCACCTTGTCGAGTCTTACTTGTATTACTCTTGTTATCACTTTTCTACACGTTTCTAATAGGACTATTGGCCTTGTGTTACTTAGATTGTACTCCCAAAAGCTTCCTTTTGGGATTAAGTATACCTAATCTTATTTCTATTTTACTGGAATATTTCTACCTTTCAGAACAAGGTTTGCAAAGTTTATCATTCTCTTGGTTATCTTCATAGAGAGCTTTTTGATTAATATGTATCTGATACCTGATATGCCAGGGGCTGTGCCATTTTGTGTTCTGCTTAGAGCTTGTATCTATTCTTCCATGCTAATTGGGCTCATTACTTGTTTATATATAGATGAATTTATATTCTTCTTCGGCATATACTCATTTTTCCACTCCTGGCTCATCTCTTTGAATTTTTGGTTTCTTTTTCAGAACTGTTTTTAAAAGTGTGAGGTAACTTGCTGCTTTAGCTCAGTCTCTTTATTGATAAGTTCAAAGTTCTGGTAATCAGATTCTTCCCTAACTAGAACTCTATCAAGCATTACTTTGTTGTATACTCTATTTAGCAAACTTTATAGCATTCTCTTTTTATTTTTTTCATCATACTAAATCTTTGTTCTATTTTGTTTCTTATTTCTCTTTCTTTTCTTCTTCATTCTTCTTTTTCTGCTTTTCTTCTTAGAATTTTTCCCAATTTCTAAGTTCATTTATCTTAACATTCTGGCATTTGTGAAATTTGTATTTGATATATTAAGTTTATATTTTCAATTTGTGCGTTAAACTTTCCTCTATCGCCATTATCTATTTTCTCTCTATAATATATATAACTTTCTTTTTGTAAATGGTATAAGAATTTAACCTCTTTGTAGGTATTAGAGCTAGGGACTAATAGTTTCTCCTGGATCTTGGTTTTTTGAATATTAACTGATGGTATGTATTTTATTGCTGCTTTCATTATTGCATTACTTAGAATATCTCATTCTATGTTAATGTCTTTGTTGTAGCAGTTTAAAGACTTGTGAGGTTCTTTGTGCTCTTTTTCTCTTATT
This sequence comes from Dentiscutata erythropus, assembly GCA_910591965.1. Taxonomy (NCBI): domain Eukaryota; kingdom Fungi; phylum Glomeromycota; class Glomeromycetes; order Diversisporales; family Gigasporaceae; genus Dentiscutata; species Dentiscutata erythropus. The sequence goes on along the minus strand of CAJVPY010002356.1, from coordinate 6,009 downwards.
ATATTTTCGACACACTTGCTATACAAATCTCAGTTCTCTTTTGTGGCTTTGTGGTAGAGAAAAACTCTTCTTGTTGGCTTTTTTTTATCTTTTCTGTTTTTGAGTTTGCCGTAATTTAATATACCACTGGTTATAATTTTGGACCATATAAGCTTGTAATCACTTCCAGTGATTAAGTTTATATCTTCGATTACAGCTTTAAAGAGTAAATTGCTCATTTCTTCACCTATTCATATATAGTCTATTCGAAATGCCAGATCATCTCGTTGCCAGGTATATTCTTTTTTGTGTGAGCATAAATAATGAAAAATGTCTATTAATTCCCTGTTTTTAAGCTACTCTAATAGAGTTTTTCCAAGCCCCTGATTTTTACGATTTTTGTTGTTTGTGTTTAGGTTTGTGTCACTTAATACATTGAAATCCCCTACTACACAGACATATATGTTGATTTTGTTACTACAAATTTCTCGTATTATTGTCTGTTAAATTTCTTTGTTAATCTTTTTGTCTGCTGGTAGTAAGTAAGCTACCCATATTTGTATGACTACTTTCTTAAAAAAAAATTCTATTTTAATTAAATATGTGCTATATTTAACTACTTTACCTATATGTTTTGCCCAATGCTCGCTTATGAGTACATCTATTTCTGAACCCTTAATTTTGTTTGTTTCTTTTGATGACCAAAAACTAACATAGCCATATTGTTTCGTTTCTATTCATTTTCTTTCTTTCTCGCTTATATTTGTTTCTGCTATTCCTATTATATCCAAACTTTTTCCTTTATTTATATCTGCAAGTGCAACTAATTTCTGCCTATTCAATTTAAATCCATTAATATTATGAAAACTTATTTTCAACGATTCAAAATTGTTTTTATCCAGAAAGTCCTCACTTTGTTTTAGTTCACTAATATTTTGTAAGGCATCTGTGAGGCCTTTTGCCTTACCCTTGTTCTTTGATACAACTGTGGCAAAATTTAGAAGCGTTGAGCTAGCAGCTGCTCAATTGTTCTGAATTTTTCTTGCATATCAGCAAACAATTGTTCAAATTTAGTTTCTGTGGTTAGCTCTTTTTGTTTTCTCTTTCTTGAACCTAGCTCCTCTCTATTAGAACTTGTTGCATAGTTATCTTTTAAGATCTGGTTATCTTTTGGATTAACAGCTTTGTTATTTTCTAAAGCTTTTAGAGATTTTCTTGTAATACTACGCAATTTAGAGCTATTATATTTTTGGACAAAGATATTACAATTTTCTCTGTTACTATCAAAGAGCTTATTTATTTTGCTAAGGAACCTTGTATTCTTAGCTTTGTTGCTTAAATTCTGTTTTTTCTGGGGTTCTGTCTCTTATGCTATTACTTTTCTTTTGCCAGGATATACTGTTTTTCTTTCACTATAATAGTGTAAATATATAAAGCTTCTTTTTGCAGGATCTTTATAGTAAGAGTGCTACACTAATTTTGTATTAAAGTAATACATGTTTGTCTTTTGGGCTTCTAATTTGTCTTGCTTAGACTTGAAATATATATGTACTCTTCTAGCCCGGTTATCATTACTATTTCTGAGGATGTAAACGGCCTGTACTTTGTGTTTTCTAAATTGATGAAGAAGACTATCTACTGCTCTTGTAGAAATATTACATATTGTATATTTAAAGACATTTCTACTTTCTAATTCCATAATATCAATTCACCAGGGGTCATTCTATATGTTTTTTCATAATCTAGGATAATTGACCACTGTTCTTTAAACATGGTTTCGAGTTTTTTAGTTTTGGGTGAAATTTGGATATATGCTGCTTTAGTTGTAAATTCGGTTGCTACCCAATGATGCTAGCTTCTCCAAAATACTCTAAGTATTTTTTAATTTCCTGTCAACTCATTTTTTTAGGAAGGTTTCATATAGTAAACAGATATGGTAATTTCTTTGGGTTATTTTGTGAGGAAGAATATGCTTTAGGTGCCCATGTTGAGCTAAATATGTCTTTATTTATAATATTAGGTTTACTGCCTATACTACTTGGTGCCCAGGCTGAGTTGAGAATATCTTCATATTTTTTAGCCTTTTTGTTGCTTTTGTTTATTATCTGCTCATTAACAAATGTATCATCTTTCTCAAGGGATTCTATAACCCCATAATCTAGTGTGCCAAGTTCTTCATTTATCAATAAATCTTTTTTTGTTTCTACTTTGATTTCGGCTATGTCGATTATGGTTTTCTGCTCTGTATGATTTCTTTTCCGGGTATTAGTTTAATTATCAATCATCATACTATTATCTACAATTTCTGTTAGAACTTCTTTTATGTTCTTTATGTTGTGAAATTTTTTTTTTAAAGTGGAAGAAAGAGGTGATATAGGTTTTACCCAAACAGATTGATCTCTAAAGCTATTGTTGCTATGTTGTGTTTTATTCATATTATCTGCTTGTGCATTGTTGTCTAACCAGAGCTTAAGCAGGATTTTTTTCTCTTTATCTAATTCTTGTTTTTTTGCTTTTTTATATTAAGCCAAATTATAATAACGAAAGATACTACAGATAATTGCAATGAGATAGATCTCACTAGTGCCTAAATAATTTGCAACTACTTTATTCTCTTCCCAGATAAAACTATTTTGTTTTTTTTTTATTAATGCTCTTTTCTCTTCTAATTTATTAAAGAAGTTCTTGTAATCTGGAAGTTCTAACATTTTATATGTTTTGTTTATTTTTTTAATTTCGCTACATATTTGTTTGTTGGTTTAATATTGATTTATAATCTAGTTGTTGTTCTATCTAATTTGGCTATCAATTTACTTTTTACATGTTTTGTTTGTTTGTTGTATTATTGATTTGCAAAACAAAGTGTAAGCCAAATCCCCAAAAATTTTAAAATTTTTCTAAAAATTTGTTGAAGGTTTAAGTTTTCTTTGTATAGTGCAAAGAGAATAATGTTTGTAGCTAAACTGCTTTAATAAACTATATTTAATTTTTCTTGCTTAATCTTTTTCTTTAAGAGTATTTTTGGTGTTTTCCTATTATAAATTTGTTCTAGTAGCAAAATTTCTTAGCTCTAGTTTTGGTAAGAGTGATCGACAAAAAGAGTTGAATATTATAATTGTAATTTCTATGAAATTATAAAATTAAAATAAAAAAATTTTGATTAAATTTGATTAGGTTATTGCCAAGTAATCTTTGTTCAAAATTAAATGTTTAAAAAAAAAAGCTGCGGCTAAATTTTTTTTAAATTTTTAATGAGTTTCTCAACAACCTTCTATACAAATTTGATTATTTTTTTTTTGGTTTAATACTATTAGCACGCAGATAGTTAGGTGTCAGGAATTTTTTAATTTACTTTTATTTTATTTTGAAAATTTAAAAATTTAACAATGATCTTTCAATAATCAATAAATCTAATTCAATAACCTGTTTTTTTAATCTTAATTTTACAAAAGTATAGATATAAAATAAAAAGTTTTTATTTAATTTAATAAGTAGCTGTTGAGAAATCATCTCCAGAAGTTTTAAAAAAACCTTCGAATTTATTAATAGGATCTGCGCCATAACCTGCTATATGATACTATCTAAAATCCTATTAGCTAAAAATTGTGTTACTTATATCGATCACTACTGTGCCGATAAGAGCAATAAGTCATATGTTGCTATATTCATAGCGCAAAACAATCATTTTTGATACATCTGCATCTACTTTTTTGATACTAATTGACATACAGATTCTGGTAAAAATAAAAATTTTAAAAACTTTGAGCAAAGATAAACATAGAGGATATTCGATTCCGATGATTTCCAGAATTGACATTACACAAGTATTTATATAGGATAGTAGTATAAAATCAGAATTTTAGATATAAATAAACTTAAAAAACCAAACTAACTACACAATAGTTTACTAATAAAATAGATTTGTATAGGATGTCTTTTCAAGAAATACAAGTTGCATTGTGCTGCATTGCACCGGAAAAGGTTGTTCTTTTAAAGGTTGAAATACCATCTGCTCTATAGTAAGAGGTAATAAAAATATATTTTACTGCTTAATTCGCAAAGCTTGAAGTTGTTTTTTCTGTTTTTTCTTATCTGTTATTATTTAAATAATTAACATGTTGATTTTAATATAAATTTTACAGACTGTTTTCGAAAAATTTATGTACCAGAAGATATAGTCAAACCTCCATAAATGCAACCTCTATAAATGCAATACTTCTCTAAATGCATATTTCTGGTCTGGCTATAAAAAATCATTAGTGCTAAATGCATATTCTATATTCTGCAAATGCACATTTACTCAAAAGATTTTCTATATCATACTAATCTCCCTAAATGCACATAGCCAATTAGAATTCAGTATTCAAGTTGTATTACACAAGCTTGCAGATCAAACATTAAAAGCTGCAATTTGATTGGCTTTCTCTAAATGCAAAACTCTCTAAATACACGATTGAAGCTGGTCTGTATGCAATGCACTTATGGAGGTTTGACTGTATTAGTTCAATATAAGTCAGTTTATTATGTACGATAGTATAGTTTTGTTAATAATTATGTAAAAGTTTAAGAATATAAATAAAGAACATGGAGCTTCTTATAAAAACTTGTCTAATAAAGTTTCTATACTTGTGAATTGTTTTATAAGCTGGGTGAAGAGTTTTATTCTTCTAAAACACGACTTATTTTACTTCGAAGTTAAATTATAATATATGAATTATGTGGCCGTGTAGTTCAATGATTATCCATCTGTGATTAGTTGATAGTTGTATGAAAAATCTCGTGCTTTTCTAAAAAATGGGAAAGTCCTCCATGCTGTGAAGATAACTACCTGCTTGAATCTGATAAAACTTTATATTAAAATTCTATGGATTCATAGAATTCAAATAAAAAAAATTCATTGAATTTAACCATGTGACTATTGAGATATCTTCGCTCAAGCCCATTAAAATAGAAGTTACACCAAATTTCTTCTAACTTTGAGCAAAGATATCTCGATACCTATCTGGCCAAATGCGATAAAACATTTTTTATTTGAAATTCATGGATTCATAGAATTCAAATAAAAAAAATTCATCGAATTTAGCCATGTGGTTGTCAAGATATCTTCGCTTAAATTTAGAGAGCTTATCAAAATAGAAGCTGCGCCAAATTTTTCTCTAAATTTGAGCGAAGATATCTCAACAACGGTCTGTCTAAATTCGATAAAACTTTTTTTCTTTCAATTCTATGGATTCATAAAATTCAAATAAAAAAAAGTTTATTGTATTTAGTCAAAAGGGTCGAGATATCTTCGTTCAAGTTAGAAAGAAAATTTGGCGTAGATACACATTTTGATTTTTTTTTTAAGTGAAGATATCTTGACAAACACTTGATTAAATGTGATGAAAATTTTTTTATTTAAATTTATGTATCTATAGAATTGAAAGAAAAAAAGGTTTATCAAATTTGGACAAACAGTTATCGAGATATCTTCGCTCAAAGTTAGAGAAATTTGGTACAACTTCTATTTTAATAGGCTCTCTAATTTTGAGCGAAGATATCTCGATAACCAAATGGCAAAATTCGATGAATTTTTTTTTATTCGAATTCTATGAATCCATAGAATTCAAATAAAAAACGGTTTATTGCATTTGGCCAGATAGTTATCAAGATATCATCGCTCAAAGTTAGAAGAAATTTGGCGCAGCTTCTATTTTACTGTAATAGGCTCTCTAATTTTGAGCGAAGTTATCTCGACAGCCACATGACTAAATTTGATGAATTTTTTTTTTATTTGAAATTCCATGAATCCATAGAATTCAAATATAAAGTTTTATCAGATTCAAACAGGTACTTGTCGAGCTATCTTCGCTCAAAGTTTTAAAATCTTTATTTTTACCGGGATCTGCATGTTGATCAGGAGTATAATCACGTGATACCCGGCCAATCGAATTATAGAATTTTGACGATGCTCGCAAAACATTCATTTTTGATACACCTGCACCTACTTTTTTGATACTGATCGACATGCAGATCCCGGTAAAAAATAAA
>CAJVPY010002355.1:0-16368 GCA_910591965.1 Dentiscutata erythropus | reverse complement strand
CAAGTAAATTTACTTCAGTGTGACGTATTTCAATTTACTTCTATTACATATATAAGGTGAGTTTAAATTTATTTTGTAAAATCAAACACATTCTCTTACTTAACATATTCGATTTTTAAGCACCTTATTTCTGAAATCATTAACTTTGAAACCCCCACTAATATATAGATATTTAGTCTTGGAAACTTTAGCTTGATGAAATTGTAGTAAAATATAGGGCATTTACTTTATTATCAAAATTCAGTAGAGTTAGAAAATTTTAGTTAAACAAATAATTACTATCATTATTAAGACAAAATTAGAGTTGAGTGGATAAACACATAGCATTTATTTATTGTCAAACCCCAGCAGAGATAGGGAATATAAGTGGAATAAGAATTTGAAAAACCAGCTGAGATGGGAAATGCTGTAGAATGATAATTTTGAACATTAATATCAGAATAAAATAAGAGTCGAAGAATGGTATATATGATGGAGATAATATAAATAAAAACGATAAGGTTAGAAATGATAAAAAAACTACTAAGATTGTGACTTTGAATATTGTTTGTCATGAATTTTTTAAACTTATTGAACAGTATTAATATAACATTTTATTTTTTTTTTATAACAGCCAAAGTCTGCGGCTATTGATACAACTTCAAGATACCACTATTCAGATATCTATAGTTTAGGAATAGTTATGTGGGAACTTATATCTGGACGTTGTCTTTTTTGCGATCAAGCATATGTTGAGCATCTTATGCTTAATATATGCGATAGATCATGCTCAGATATTACAGAAGATACACCGCAATTTTGGGCTATTTTAATGCAAAAATGTTGGCACTCGGTGCCTTTAGAGAGTTGAAAAGAGTATCGAAATTGACGGTTTATATAAAATTTGATTTAATTCAATTATTGCCTTTCTTTATCATTTGCTTATTAAGATTTTTCAATTTATCAGCAGTTTGATATTGGCGCTTTGAAAACATTGTCTTGTTGTAAGAACAATTCTCTTAGTACTTTTCACTGTGGTTGTATTCGCTGAGTATTCACCGAGGTACATGCAAAGATTATATAATGCCTAACAGTTGTTTAATCGTCAATATGTGGATTTTAACAATCGTAATGGAAGTTGCGAATTTTTTTTAGGTTTTTTTTAATCAATAAAATTATACCAATACTGATTAAAATATAAAGTACTTTTAATTTACAATTTCGGAGCCACCTATGTATGTCAATTTTTAATCATTAATTTGAAGAATTTTCTTTATATATGCTTAACTTTACTTTAAATTTTAGTTTAGCACTTAATACTATGAAATGTCATCAACAAATCCATGAAATTTGATGCTAAATGCTCGACAATAGATCAAGAAAATACCAAAAACGAGTAAGATTGGAAATGATAGTAAACAAATAATCTTAGTGATTGTTATCAAAATTAAATTGGAGTCAAAAAGAATGATAATTAAAATCATACCAATACTGATTAAAATATGAAGTACTTTTAATTTATAATTTCGAAGCTACCTACGTATGTTAATTTTTAATTATTAATTTTAAGAATTTTTTTTATATATGCTTAACTTTACTTCAAATTTTAGTTTAGCACTTGATACTATAAAACATCATCAACAAATCCACGGAATTTGATACTAAATGCTTGACAATAGATCAAAAAAATACCAAAAATAAGTAAGATTAGAAACGATAGTGAACAAATAATCTTGTGATTGTTATCAAAATGAAATTGGAGTTGAAAAGAATGATAATACAGCATTTACTTATCAAATATAGTAGAGATATTGGGCAAATAATTAGATAGAATGAAATTGAAGTTGATAAAATAGACATAGTATTTATTTATTATAAGTCAGTATAGATGAAAATGCTAGCATTTAAAAATCGAAGCATGTGATATTTGGCATCGTTATCTTAATTGAAAAAAATATATTCAATTATTTATTTATCTTTTTTTATTTTTTAATAATCTAGAATTGGCAGATATCTCAACCACGAATATAAATCAAGTGCATCCGATCATGCAAGGAGAGTTTGGAATTGGGTGAATTAATAATAATATTTTTCTTTTTCAAGTTCTTGCTTTATATTACAAAAATTCAAATTATCATTTCTTTATTAAATCGTATTCACATATTGATAAGCTTTCTTATATTTCAGTGAAAGTTTTTTTCAACTTCATTATGATTTATTTTCTTCAATCTTAGATGGTAGTTATTCAATTTTTACTTATATATTATCTTTTTCTGTTATTTACTATCTTGGAAAAGGAAATTTTGGTTCATTTGATGAAAAATTAGGTTTACTTACTATTAGTTATTCAATACTTGAATTGTTTAATTATTTTAATACACCTAATATGAAACAAAAATTGCAAGAAATTTTATAATAAAAATTATATAACAATTATTGTCGCAGCTGATGCTGAAATTTGGGGTCTTTATTTAAATCTATAATACCTACTAAAATCCACATATACTTTTTTATTAATAAAACTACCCTACTAACCCTAACCTAACTATGAAAAAAAAGTGTAAAAAAAAGGCCCAAAAATTTTTTATAATTTTATAATAAAATATGAAAAAATTTCAGCATTAGCCGTTTTCAGCATCAGCTATGACAATTATTGTTATATAAATTGCTTTAAAAAAATAAATTTTATAAGATGAAAAAAAGTAATTAGAAAAGTAGTAAATCAATTTATATTAAAGTTTATATATAATTTATTAATTAAAAGTTAATAATTCTTATACAATTTGATTTATCTTAACAAAATAAATTGAATAATGCATAAAATATTTAATTTTAATTAATGAACTGTATACAAATACTCTTTAACAAGAATTGAGTAATACTATAACTGATTGTTATATATATATAATATGTATTGTTTTCTTCTTTAATTAATTTATTGATTCACCACTTTATTTTCCTAACTATTAAAGTTACTTCGTACTAATAAAAATTGTACAAATACAAGTCAATTTAATTTTTTTTAATATTAGAATTAAATAAATAAAGAATTATATTATTTTGAAAAAAATTGCAATTAGTTATAATATAGTTTTATTATAAAATAAATTTTAATTCTACCAAAAAATATCTTTATTTTATATTATAAATTAACAAAATTAATTATTATATCTTGTATTAAATTTTTATTAAAAGCAATTGTTATATTTAAATTTTGGATAAAAATATTTAATTTTTTTAGCTTATATAGAAAATTTGGTTAATTAGCTCTATATAAAGTGGATAAAATTTTTAAAAATTTTATATTAAAGCCAATATAACCTCTATATATATTGTTCGGTGTCCTCCACTAGGTACAGTATAAAAATTATATTTACAATATATATGATATGAGCCGGTGCAAAAATATAGATACATGAAGATCATTACCTAAAGTTATTTAATAATGGAAAATTAGCCAATTAGGCTATATCAAGATAAAAATTGCAAAAAAGGTAAGCTCGATCAATAAACTTTATTTAAAGTTTTTTTTTTTTTTATTATCAAAATGGACAACTTGAAAAGAGACAGAGGCCTGCTAAGTATTAATGAATGTAAGATGATTATTAATGTTCACAAATACTTTTTGGATTGTCAACAAGGCCAGAGGCAACAAAAAGATATGCCACTACGCAAGCTTGTTGCCACAGTTTTGGGAATTGGTGAGGCCTCAGTTGCACGGGCAGTTGCTAAATGGAACAAAAGTAAAAATAAAGAGTTAATTGAACATAAATCGCCTGGCCGTCCCAAAAAAGAAATTGATTCAGACATTGCATATATTATACATAGTCTGGTTATACCTGCAAATACCTCTGGTACTCCCCTTTCTACACCTGTACTGTGGCAGCTGCTTGAAGAAAAAGGTTATAATCTTTCAAAATGGCAGTTACTTCGAATTTTACATGCCTTGGGGTATTTTTATAGTCATGGTGAATGTCGTAATATATTACACGAATCAGCTAGAATTGTAGCTTTTCATGGGCATTATTTAAGGTGGCGGTTTAATAACTTGCAGGGTAAAAATTATGTTCCAGCTAGACCAGAAGTTTTTTTAGACGAATCGTATTGTCATTTACACCATACAACAAATTGCGCATGGGTACCATCCCATGGAATCGTTTGTTCACCAGGGCATGGCCCTTTGTTAGTTATATTTGGCGCAATTATAGTAATGCGTAATTGTAATATGAATAAAATTGAAGGTGAAATTGTTTCCAACTCTCTTTTAATTTGGGACCTATCGATTAAAGAAAAATCCTCTTCAAGAGGAAGAAAAGGTTAAACGCAGATGAATGGGAAAATATCCCAGATACAATTTGTAATGCCAATATTGTAGCAAATCAGATCGATTATCATGGCAGATATTTTTGAGGATCTTTTTGAAAAACTTTGTGCAAATATTAAAGAGCATTATGAACCAGCAGATATCCATATAGATGGGGCCCGTTATCATAAATATCGGGTTGAACAAGTGCCAACATCAAATTCAAGAAAAGATGTACTACTTGCATGGTTGGCATCAATCAATATTATTGCATCAGAAAGTTGTAGTAAGGCCGAACTTTATAAGCTGGTAAAAAGAAATAAAAAAAAAATACCATTCACCTGTGTTCAAATTGCTAGTAAGTATGGGCATAATTTGTTTTATACTCCTCCATACCACTGTGAGCTTCAGCCGATTGAAGGCGTTTGGGCAGTCGCAAAGCAAGAGGTTGCTAGTGCCGCTTTACATCCAAACCTTATTTCAATTCGAAACAAATTGCTAAAAGTATTTACAGAAAAGGTCAGTTCTAAAACTATCACAGATCTTTGGAAAAAATCACTTACCAAAGCACAGAAATATAGGGATCACGATGAAAACGTTACTTTGATCGAAAGTGATGCTGAAGATTTTGAAATTGAGGAAATCATTTCCTAATATTTCAAATTAAACATGTTAATAAAATTATATTAAAATAAACTTGAAAAGCATGATAATATAATAAAAATTTAAAAACTTACATTGATTTTTTAAAAAAAAAATTTTCTTATTACTGATTTGGTGTATCCGCATTTTTGCACCGGCCTATATTATAAATAATATACTATTTTATATAGCATGCCTTTTGGCATGGCATAAAATTTAACAAAAGGCATGAATAAATACTGTATATAGGAGTGAGTCAATAAAAATGCACCATATCTTTTTTTTTAATGAAATTTTTTTATAAACATAATTTAGCAAAAATTTAAACATATTCGTAAAAAAAAATTTTTAGAATTGATTTAAAATAATTTTTATTAAATTTGATCAAGGTTTGGTTGAGTTATTCTGTTTAAAAATTTACAAGAAAGTTGATGTCTTAGAATCATATGTATAAGAGCAAGCCACTTTTAGACACACTCTTGTTACTTTCATCTCAACACAAAGCAATTCGAATCTTCTTTTCTTATCCACTGAAGACTCTTCTTCGATATACCCGTATTACCGCGATGGACGTTATTTCGAGGTTCGGCCCGAATTAAGCTTAATTTAGGCCGTGAATTCATAATTTCACCCCTGCGCGTTATTTCGCGGTAATACGGTAAACGAATTTTGTCTATATATATCCGGTTATACAATATATAACTGGATATAGCATTCTGATTAGCTATGTATTATTAGTTATATAATTTGAAATATGATTTTATAAAAAGCAATTTATATAAGATTGTTATTAAAAAATTGTAACAGTGACTATAATATAATTGTGATTTATAAAAAATAAAATTTTAATAGTTTAATTGAATCTTTGAAAAATGTTTGTGATTATGTTTTATTTGGGATTTTTAATTCTACAATCTTCAATCGATTGTACGAAATATACTCTAATAAAAAGAGTAACAATAAACCATTGCTGCTAAGATTAAATTAGGTTAAAATTGTCGTAACCAGTCAATATAGCATGCTTTTTTCCTATTATATAATTGTCAATAACCGTATTTTTCATTTAATGATGTTTTACCATCGCCTAAAATTATTTTTTCAAGGACAATAAATTAATGAATAAAATAATATAACTAGTACCGATAAAATATTACATAAAGTTTAGATAGTTTTTTTTTCCTTACCTGTTTGTCCCTGAGGTGGTTCCCAAATTGTTGCATCTTCAATTTCGAGCTCATTCGATTCTTGAGCCTTTCTTTGTTGTTCTTCATATTCACGTGGTGTCATTGGAATTAACGCTTTAATTTTTTTTCCTTTTTCACTATCAATAGCCGAATCTTCTTGAGAAATTTCTCTTTTCTTAGGAATCATCGACGTCACTCCTTCATCTGATTTTTCAGGGTCAGTTGACTCTATTAATTGTGGGGTGACTGTTGGTTCTTGTATTTCTGAATCTATTATTGGTGATCTTTCGATATTTTTTATCTGTACGGATTCCTATTTATGTAGATAAACATGCTTAAATTTAATAAACCTGAAATAATACTTCATCACTAACAAAGATACTTGCCAAATTTTCTTTAACATTTGATAATTCTTGTTCATAGCTTAATTTTGTGATAATTAGCAATAAAATCTTTACGCTAAGAAAAAAAAATCACTATTGAAATTAAACTCACTTGATAGCATGTAAATTTTTTACAGCTGATGAACTATTATCATGTTGTATAATATCGGGAGGTTTTGTAATTTCGATAAGTCGTGCAAGACGTTGTTCTTGCTTTAATGTAATGAAAGATAGCAAGATTTTAATACAACAATAAAAGAATAGACTCTACCATAAGAGAGAATCAAATTACCTTTAACAAGCCTTGTAGTGTTGTCTCTAAATTAGCGGTAGATTCGTCTTTAATTTCGTTTCTAATTGTATCCATGTAACTATCCAAATCATCATCGGTAAGAGTTATGGTTTTTGATGTTTCTACATACAAAAAAAAATAAAAAAAATAAGATAAATTTAATAAATAAATAAATAAATAAAGGCTTGTATTGCTATTTTACAAAGTAATTATATAGCAAGATAAAATAAATATACCAGATTCAGCAGACTTATGTATCTTATTTCGTATTTCTTCAATATTAATCATGAGCTCTTCTCGTTGTTTTGTTAAAGATTCATAGGTCTCAACTTTTTGCATCTGAGGTTTTTTTGATTTTAATCTGTCTTCTTTTATAGTGAAAAAAGCAGATGTTAAATTTTATTTAAAACAAAAGAAAAAACCTCATGACATTTTTATATAATAATGATAAAATTTTTTTTACTTTGACCAGTTCGATCATAAAAGCTATCGTCATCGTCATCTTCAACGTCTAACAAGTGCTGAATTCTTTTTTTCCTTGCCGCTAAAAAATGTTACATAAAAAAATTGGTATGAAAAACTGGCGCTTATATACATTAATTCTTAAATTAATTCTTAAATAATATTATCCCTACCAGCTTCTTCTTGCCCTCCGCGCAAAAGGCCTAACATATCCAATTTTTCACAAGCATCAATTGCTGCTTGCCTATCTGCATCTCTATAAAGATGACAAAAAGATCGTTGTAAGTTTAAAAATATTACCGCTATTGGCATAATAAATATACTAATCTTATAATTAATGAGGTGAAACAAACCGTTTCTTTGATCCAGTTCCTGTACCATAAACAGGACCATATGCATCTTCAACTTCAGGCAATTGAATGCTAAGAAATACAAAGAATTAACAAAATCCGAATAGCCCTTAAAAAAAATACTTATTTACTAAAATATAGATACCGAGAAGTAAAAGTTCGTGCATGACCTGGTCCTTCTTGTTCACTTTCAAACTCCATATCATAACCCCGATTCTTTTTGAAATTACAATCAGTGATTATTCAAAAATACAACCTTATTATTAATTAACACCAACCTCAAGCCAATTTCTTAATGCTTTTTTTGGATCTTTATAATAATAAGCATTTTCGTCGCGTTTCCAAGATTCTTTTGCTACAGCTACCAAAGGCTCGCCTTCATCCTCGGCGTCTTCTGCAAAACCCCTAAGCACATTGTAAATAATTATTTACATTACTATCACAATTGTTCTAGAACTAGTAAGAAATAATTTATCTTGATGTACCAAGTAACGCCTGTAGTTTCAAGTGCTGGCTTTGGTGGAGGTTTAATCATCTGTTGTGTTTGCTCTTCTTCTGGACCCAACAAAACATATGTTCGTGTACTTTCGCCAAACTTTATCTGATCACCAACACGAAGTTTAATATAATTCTGTGATGATATTCGTTGTTTGTTTACTCTAGTTCCATGTGCACTATCTAAGTCGTATATAAAAATATCGCCTTTTTTTTGAAAATAATAAACAAATTGCAATAATCACCAGTTACAATTAAAAATTAAAGGAAAAAAAAAAAAAAATACTATCTTCTTTAAAGAATTGGTCCACACCTTTATTATTAAATTGAATTATAGCATGATATCTAGAAATTGACTATAAAAGAGATCATATCGTAAATTGTCAAGGATCGGATGTGTGACGTTGAATCTCAAATCTTGCGCGATTAAGCTATTAGGATACAGGATGTTCCATTGATAAATCACACACCGGCAATCGTCCTGAAGATTAGAATTTCTGCTGTTAGGGACATAATGATAATTGATCCAAATGGTTTCAATACAATTTTGAGCGGATTTCACACACCGAGAACCAAAAATTCTTTAGATGGAAGATCTATTGTTTCCACGCTGAGCCCACCCTTTATAACCTCAAAACCATAATCAACTTTCGATATATCACTCCAATCGGGTTTTTCATAAGGAACTGGAGGTATCGATTCTGGTGTTTTTGCTAGTTAATGCAGTAACAAAATATGAAAGTTTGTTCATTATATAATAATGAAAAATATAAATTAAAAAGCCAGTTATATTTACTGTTTACAGGTGCTGGAACTTTGAATTCAATAGTGGAACTTGAACTGTCCATTTTTTCCTGAACAGAGTTTTCCATTTCAGTTTGTGACCTTCCATGCTATTGGAACAAGGGTAATGAATTAATATTATCTCACCGCAGTATTTTTTACTGATATTATTGGTTCGGCGTTTTTATTTTATTTACAATTTTCTATTTTTGTATATCATGTTTTCCACTTTTAACGCTAAAGTTTTGAAAACCAATTAACCAATGGATCGACGAGGAATGTTGGTCCAACTTAGAATAATTTGTCCTACAATTCTCTAGCGAGCATTTGTGTTACATTCCTCAACCGAACCGTTGTGCCTCGTATTACTTATTATTATCCAGAATTGGGCCCACTTCTATAATTTTTCTGTGGCCTTTCCTTCTTTCTCCTCTTTACCAACACCCTTTTTTCCATTTCCTAAACCACGTTACTTAAGCGAGGGAAATAAAAAAAAAAAAAAAAGACAAAAAAAAACTATTTTCTCTCCCTTTTGACATCATCCCGAAAAGTGACGATTTCCAACCCTTAATCCCTTCCTTGAAATTGAGAATACAAAATGGCCGACATCGCAAATAGAATAGCTGAAGCCCGCAAGGAAGCAGAAACCTTGAAAGAGAAGATTAAAGCGAAAAAAGATGCATTAGCAGACACCTCTTGTAAGTTCCTGAGTTCGCTATGTAATGCTTGACGTGCGTTATCAGTTTATTAAAAATAATTTTTACTTTTTTGATTTTTAATAAAACTGAGCGATGTCTGATTGAGAAATTTAAATAGTCAATTAAATTATCTTGGATTTAATTATTTTATATTAGTCAATATTTCGAATATTCTGGCTGAGCATTAATTTAATATTTCTTCCTTATGTTTATAACAATTATGGTGATTTTAACAGTGAGAGCAATGGCAGCTGAAATTGACCCTCTACCTAGAATTGTAATGAAAGTTCGTCGTGTCCTTAAAGGACATCTTGCTAAGATTTATGCAATGCATTGGGCATCAGATAAACGTCACCTTGTTTCTGCTTCACAAGATGGTAAACTTATCGTCTGGGATGCACCTACAACAAATAAAGTTCATGCTATTCCACTTAGATCCTCATGGGTTATGACCTGTGCATACGCACCATCCGGCAACTATGTTGCTTGTGGTGGTTTGGACAATATTTGCTCTATCTATAATCTTAAAACGAAAGAAGGTTCCGTTAAAGTTGCACGAGAATTAAATTCTCATACAGGTTACCTCTCATGCTGTAGATTTCTTGATGATAGACGAATTTTGACATCATCAGGTGACACGACTTGTATGCTTTGGGATATTGATGCTGGCATGAAAACTTTAGAATTTAATGATCATACTGGTGACGTAATGAGGTATCTTATCATTGATAAAGTTTTAGAGTATTTTTATTATGTAAGAATTTATTAATAACTTTGTGATTATTATATGTAGTCTATCTCTTGCTCCAAACCAACAAATATTTGTTTCTGGTGCTTGTGATGCTAGTGCAAAAGTCTGGGATATCAGAACTGGTCGTTGTGTACAAACATTTACAGGTCATGAATCAGACATCAATGCTGTTCAGTAAGTCTTCTGTATATTTTGTATTTATATATTAGTTATCAAATTCATTATGATATTTAATATATTAGTTATCAAATTCATTATGATCTTTAATATATTTTATA
Source organism: Dentiscutata erythropus (assembly GCA_910591965.1). NCBI lineage: Eukaryota > Fungi > Glomeromycota > Glomeromycetes > Diversisporales > Gigasporaceae > Dentiscutata > Dentiscutata erythropus. The sequence continues at coordinate 5,768 of CAJVPY010002355.1, read as the reverse complement.
TATTTTATATTTAGATTCTTCCCAAATGGTGATGCATTTGGAACTGGTTCTGATGATGCATCTTGTAGATTATTCGATCTTCGTGCTGATAGAGAACTTAACCAATATACACATGATAATATCCTTTGCGGTATTACTTCTGTTGCATTTTCTATTTCTGGCCGTCTCCTTTTTGCAGGTTACGATGATTTCAACTGTAATGTTTGGGATACATTGAAGGGTGAACGTGTTGGTGTGTTAGCATCACACGAGAATCGTGTTAGTTGCTTGGGAGTATCAAGTGATGGTATGGCTTTGTGCACGGGCAGCTGGGATTCATTATTAAAGGTTATTATTATATTTTACATTACGTGTTTCACTTTTATTATATGCATTGATTATTTATTAAATTCATTTTCCTTTTTCATTTATAGGTCTGGGCTTAATAATATTACAAACTTCTTCACTTAGTTTGAAGTTCTGCTAAATATTAATTGAACTTTTGACTGCATTAAGATTATTTAATTCGAAAAAATGGACCCAATCTTAATTTGCCATATTTACATCTTTTGACTAATCTTTTTTATTCTCTCATGGCTTCTCTATTTATGCCTTTTTTTTTATATATATTTCACATTTTTTAGTATGTACATACTAATTTTTGTAACATCTATCAGTATAAAGTATTTTTAAAAGATTCAAAAGAAAAGGTCGATAATATATTATATCAAGTTAAATTTGTCCTCATTATTTTTTATTTGACAAGAATTTCACTTATTTAGTAAAATTCCATTACAATTTTTTGCAGGTTTTTTTTTCTCGTTTGGGTCGCATATAGACGAAAATCTTTACCAATCTTTGTTCTAATATTCGATCCCGTAACTTTTAATATAAATAAGTTTTAATTATACAAACAAACTTTGTTATTATCCTTTATTAGAATTTTTTTTTCTATTATTTATTATTATTTCAACTCACTTTAATGAAAAATGAACAAAACATTGTTTACAAAATATTGAAAAGTGATTTATGTTGTATACAATATTCAATAATAATTATATTTTAGCTTATTTTTCTTTGTATAGGGAATAAAATTATATGTAATATATTATATTATATCGTAACTATTAAATTTGTAAAAATAGTTGTACAAAATTAAAATTTTTATTCCGTGATTTCTTTTTATATTGATAGTTAACGTTAAACGATATAGAAATATTGTTGTACATCTGTTTTTTTTAATCCTAGATTGTACAGTACATCAATATAAGTTTTACTAAATTATCAATGGTAACTAATATGGTTCACGTCACTTATATAATCCAAAAAAAAATTTATACTGTATAACTTTTTAATACATCTTGTTTTCTTATTTAAGCGATATTAAAATATACAAGTTAATCTTTTTTTTTTGATTGCCTTCTTGTGAAGCATTAAAGATTAGATGCTTTCTTAATTTCGGATTAAATATAATTTTTTCTTTGATGTAAATTTTTAGCTAATAGTCAAAATGTGATTAAATCTATATTGTTTTGATGCTTTAAGTAAGAAAAGTCTAGAACCTCAGAAAACTATAAGTTCTTTATTTAATCTAACTTTTTAAATTTTTAAAATTTAGTGCATCTAATATTTATGTTTTCTTTTGCAATACTGTATAGATAAAAAAGGAGATGTGGTAAATTATATAAATCTATATAGAGATGATGATCGGCCGATCAGTTTTATTGTGTTCGATCAAATACGTATATGATCGGTCAAAAAGATCGAATAGTGATCGAACATAATATCGAATTTTCTGATTGCTAAAGAATTTTATAAAGACCAGCTATTAATCTTTAGGAACATAAAATATAATATGTTGTAAGTGGATACGAAATATCTGTGATCCTCCAGATCTTAAAAATCTGGTTTCAAAAGGTGCAACCAGACATACACCACTATATTGTGGGTATACTTGCCGGACGAACTTTTGGGTTGTTCATAACAAATGGGATTGCCGGTCAAGTCTAAAATCCCATGCGGTAAAGCCGGACAAATCCCAAGTCACCAAATCTCAAATCTTATTATTATCGTAATGATATAGTAAGAAGCCTTACGTACAGTACTATATATATACAATGTGATTTCAGTGGTTATAATAACTAAGCCAATTAGGCGCTATTTAAAAAATCTTTATAATCTACTCTAGTCATAAATTTAACTAAACGAAATCTGGCTAATGTCATCACTGGCTACGAACATACTGTATTTTTAATAATGGTTTATTTTAACTGTTAATTTTTTATAGTATTTATAAAGAAAATTTTATTGGTAAACTTGAGCTATTTGAAATTTTTATAATTTTGTTGCATGACAATATTATTATACAGTACTGTATAACTTTTGTAAATAATCATTCTTAGTTTACCAACTCTATACATTTAAATAAGTTAAATAAAAAATAAATTTATTTAATAAAATATAACTATAAAATACATATAATACATATAAAAGAAATGAACTGAATTTATCAAATGATTTTTTCTTTCCTTAACGCAACTTGTATAAGAAATATAACATCATTTATTCAAAATAGCATAAAAGTAGATTTTTAGGAATCTTGTAAATCAATTAAAGTATTACTATTTGAACCAGCATTAGCGTCTCTTTTATATTCAGGAGGTATTTTTTGACTTATAATGCTAGTACAAAGTTGACATTTAGTAGCATTTAAAGGAATTGTAGCTAAACACCAAGGACAAGTTTCAGTTTTTGTTGCTTCAACTTTTTCTCTCAACGATTTAAATTTATTATAACCTAAATACATAAAAAAAAAAAAAACGGTTATTAATTGTATATAATTTTTAGCACGATAATTTAATAATTGAATAAACATACCCCAAATTATCCAGAATAAAACAAAAGCAACAAGCAAGAAGTTGAGAACGTAATTCAAAAACCTACCAACATTTTCAGTTCTAAAAAATAAAACATTAAATATAATTATATGATTAGTTAATAAAATAAAAACAATAATAATTCTCGTGATCTTAATAATATTTATGACTAACACAGCTCCATCAGCTTGAGCCTCCTCCGGAGTCGAATAATCAGTATTGTTTGATCTACCGGGCCGGATTACAATGAAATAATTTTCGAGGTTTGATCCTGTTCGCATTCACGTGAACTAGTTAGTTAGCTATTGCAATATACCACGTGACAAGAAAAAAGAAATAAGTTAAGATACCATGAATAAATAAACCAAGGGGTGGAGAAATAATATCAGACTATAAAATTAAAAAGATTTTGACAAGTCAACTATTGTTGCGAAAAAAATAATAATAATAAAAATACTGTACATTAATATATACTTACAACAAAAGAATTAATCACGGATGTAAAGGCGGCACCGATGATAATACCTTTCAAAAGAAAAAAAAATACGCATTATATATTATCAAATTAGCTATTAAGAGGTGTTCTAAGAAAAGTTAGTACAGTTGACCTATCAAAACCGATCCTGTCAAAGTCGATAACCTTTCAAATCTGATAAAAATTAATCTACCAAGTCCGTTCCCGATATAAATCTAATAGTTTGCTATTTTTTCAAATCCGATAGCCTGATACAAAACCTGTCAACCATGCATACCGATTCTGAGAGGGTCAACTGTATAAGCTTACCGACACCCAAGTCAATCACATTTCCCCTTGTATGGATAAAGTCTTTAAAATCTTTCCAAACTCCTACACACATTTTTAATGATGTGAATATTTATTTTTTACGAAAATTAAAAAAAATTGCAACTAGAATTGCAAAATTGGTATGTAAAAAAAATTACGGAGTTATGTATTAAAATTGGGCGTTTAGTTAATTTTACCAAATTAGGAACAGTGATACAGTATAAATATGTAAATTGGTAATGTAAAATTAGAATGTTATATTAATGCTACTACGTATATGTGCACATATGTACAAATAAAAACTCTTAAGAATATCAATTTATAATTTAAGTACAGTATAAAAAAAGGTATTTTAATTTTAAATATACTTAAGTATTAGAACTAGTGACGTTTTAAAAATTTTAAACAATTATTTTCACAAAAAAAATATTAAAAATGAAATCTTTTCTTTTTTCTTTTTTTTTTGCACTTTAGTTTCAATTTCTGAAAAAATATTTTCGCTAATTTCTAATATAGAGCATAATTTGTGCATAATTTTAAGAGTAAAAAATCCGTATAATTTTGCATAATTTGCATGCATAATCTAGGTTCTAATGTTAATGAAAAACGGCATGTCACGCTTTAAGGGGCTTTACCACAAAATCCCGAAAGACAAAATCCCGAAAGGACATAATACCGATAAAGTTAGCAAGCATTAGTGATAATGCTGGCCGGTATTATGTCCTTTCGGGATTTTGTGGTAAAGGACCCCATTTTGGGGATTTTTAGACGTGTCAAAATTAGATGACCAAAAATGACTGATTATTTTAGGTACCATCCCGCTAACGCATAGTGATCAGGGGTTGATAATGATACTGCGCCTGCACCATAATACCTTTGTTTTGTCTCTCATTTTTGGGATAAACTATAACGATGAAGAATATATACGGGTACTGCCTCTTCCACTATCGAGCAATCTACGCAGCCTTAGCAAGTATCGGCTGGCTATTGTGTTTTTTTTTTTTTGTTTTTTTTGGATATGTGACACATTAACTGTTCCGACATGCCATTGCTCTATTGTGACTGTCGTCTCAACAGGCCACAATTTAAACAATCCCTATACTCAAAAGCTTATTCAATTCTTCGATCATTCTCTTACTATAGTTGCCGTCCCGACAAGTCAAATACTGTCTTACTTCCAGGTAGGGTGGGCGGGATCAATATAACCAGAACGAAAGTCGGGCTCGCAAAAAAAGCAAAGTTAATTCCCATCATTTCCTGCTTGCCTACTGATATACTATGATCTAATTACCTCATATGAGTGCTGCCAAAGGAAAAGGGTTTAATGAATTTTTAATCTAAACTTTAATCAAAGATATCTCGATATCTATTGTATCAAATTCAATAAAATTTTTTTTTATTTAATTCTATATATCAAATTCAATAAAATTTTTTTTATTATTTAATTCTATATTTGTAGAATTCAAATAATTGATCAAAGTTTATATTAAAAATTCGTTAAGCCCTTTTTCCTTGGCAGCACTCATATATAGTAATAAATTAATCCTAATACTTACTAAGACTAATCATACTTCCATCAATAATCGTATTACTAATTACCAAATTGCTTCATTCTATCGAACATGAGATCGTCACATGTTCACCTATCGAGCAGCTATTATTAAGATATCTCACCTTATAACTATATATATATATATATATATATATTTAATTTTTAATTTTATCTTTAGTTGTAAGTTCATTATTAGTTTCGGACGTAAATTGAATTGTCATAAATATACGTATAATTAAAATACAAGCAAAAAAAAAAGCTTGTTGATAGAAAGGTTGAAAGTTACTATATATATGTGCTGCCAATAAGGCGAGTTTAATCCTGGGAAAATTGTGATATTACGTATTTAATCATTGTATACAATGAAATACTTAATATTTTGCTTTGGCAGCACTCATATATATATATATATATATATAACGATGTGCTATTACAGTATTAAATGATTATCTGGGCGCTGTTCAATAGAAAAGGGAGAAATCTGCATTTAGGTTAGATCGAAAATTTTGAGAAAATCACGTTTTTGTAGATCAAAACAATACCCGGTGACAAATAATGTAGATCTATTTTTTAGAAT
>CAJVPY010002354.1:0-16369 GCA_910591965.1 Dentiscutata erythropus | reverse complement strand
AAAAAAAAAAAAAATCCGTCCGTCCGTCCCTAATTTTGAAATCCATGTAATGCAAAACGAAAAATCAACTTTGCGTGACCTAAGCATTCCAAACGAGTAAATATCCGATGCTTTAGTAAATGTTTTTTTTTTGTAAAACTTCAGGTGCCACGTATGGCAAGGCTCCAAAAATCCCTCTTGTTTCTGAATTTAATGTTTTATTGACCGATATTGCAAATCCTAAATCGCCAATATAAGCATTATATAAATCATTTTGAAATATATTTCCACTGTGTAGATCACAATGAATAATATTACGTGAATGGATTAATTGAAGCTCAAATGCGATATAAGATAACTGTCACGTGGTTAAACGATATAGGGTAAACTATACCAAATATCTGGCCCAGGGTCGTTATTACACGATTCGAACACTCGCTTTATTGTTTATTTACTTGTTTACTGTTGCATTAAACGACAAGTTTATATTTATATCAATGGGTAATTACTTCATTAAGAGAATGCTTGCTCACAACTTATTATATTTATACATTTGCATTTGATAATCATTATGACACTATTACTAAATAATTACTCTCATTGTTCATTCGCATAATTTATATATATCGCATTACTTATTTATTGCGACATTTTCGATTACTCATATTTTAAATACGTTGATCGACCGTCACACATGTGACAATAACAAATTCAGTTTTTCACTCTATTTAATTCGTACAACATTGCAAAGATTTTGTCGTAAAGACCCCATTTTTGCATATTGCATTCCCAAAATAAACTTTCCAGTAGTCTCACTTATTGATACTCCAAGGCATTGTAAAAATGTAAGATTTTCAGATTCTACATTTAAATATACGTTTAACTTAAAAATCAAAATAAAATTAATGAAAGAGAAAAAAACATAAATATCATAAGAAAATGTTTAAGTATATACCACGTTCAAAAGTTCTTCATAACTTTCTTCAGATCCATGAAATACTTTAAGTGCGACAATATCAGTTAAAATTCCATTTGGAAATGAATGTGTCCATGCTCCAGAATACACGGTAGCAAATGCACCTTTTACTATCATTTGTACGAATTTTAATTCACTAGATGGAATCCACGGTAATTTATTTCCTTTTTGATCAATTACAACATCTTCATAATCAATAAAGTTTTGATAATACTATTTTTTTGCTTTTTGTAACCATTCAATAGCTTTTTCATGATCAGATGATGTTCCATTACCATTTCAGTACGGTAACATTGTCCGAGTTGGTATTGTGCAGCCTTTAGCAGATTTTGAAAACCACTCAAATGCTTTTTTTTCGTCCTTGCTTGTGTCTGTACCTTTTTTGTAGAAATTACCAAGATTATATTGTGCGACATGATTACCACCTTTAGCAGACTCCAAATATAACTCGAATACCTTATTTACATCTCTAGTAGTACCTATACCATGTTCATAACATAACATGATCCAAGATTACTTTGTCTATCAGAACTACCACCTTCAGCAGATTTCATGTATAACTCAAAAGCCTTATTTTCATCTTTAACAGTTCCTATGCCTTTTTCATAGCAAACTCCAAGATTGTACTGTCCACTTGAATTACCACTTTTAGCAGATTTCATAAACCATATAAATGCTTTATTTTCATTTTTAACAGTGACTATGCCTTTTTCATAGCAATGTCCAGAGGGTTAATAACCTTCAGCGAGGAATTAAAACCCGCACGAATTAAAGATATATAAGGGTGTGGTTTCTGTCTGCGAAGGGAATAACGATTGTAATAACAATTGTTAGAATGATTATTAACGATTGTTGATAGTATTTAGTCTGATGTATTGTTTATGTTAATAAAGAGAAACCTTAACCTGTAATTATGTGTGTCAGTTTATTGATTTAAACGATCGAAGCCAAATTGATTCAAGACCTTATAAACTCTCTCTCTCACCGGTCGTAACAACGGCTTTGAAGAGACAAATCCGTATTTGGTTAGTTCAATTCCGAAGGACAATAATAAAAAAAAGCATTGATGTCCTTCACTTTAATTGAGATAAAAACCTGTTAAAGTAATAAAAAATACAAGTTGAAAGGGGTAAAACGTGGCTTGGGATAATTTTTTTATTTTTTTTTGTAAATAGTAGATTAGATGCATATTTACTTGTGAATGTGGCGCATTGATTCGTACAAATTCGTAGATCGTTCAATTTGTACGAAGTCGTTCATACAAATTCGTACGATGCTGTCATCTTCGTTCAAATCATACAAGTCATGCGATTCGTACAAGTCATACAAATCGTCCAAAACATACGAATCGTACAAAACATACAAAACATATAATTAAACATAGCAGAGTAGCAAACACAGCCCTATGTACGCAGTAGTGGTCTAAAAGTATTTAAGACCCACATATATGCTTCAATAAAGGGAGAGCTCAATCGGAAGTAGAGTTCAATTTTGAGTAGAACTCGGTAGAGTTCAAATACTCATTTGTATAAGTATTCGCTCTAATTCCCTCCTGATAAGTGAATTGTATAATCCTGTGATTCCTGAATAGAGCCCCGTGACGTAGTATGAGTGCTGCCAAAGGAAAAGGGCTACTTTAGACTTTATTGAATTTTTTTTGATCAAAGATATCTCAACAACTACTTGATCAAAATTGATAATAATTTTTTTATTTGAATTCTACGAATGTCAAGCAGAAAATTCAAACGACAAAGAAAACCACAGATCATCAGGTTACTCAAATACCATTTCGTCATGGACAGGTCCTGTGACCCATTGGTCATGTGGAAAGTCCAGTGACTCGCAATAATGTACCGCCTTGTGACTCCGTTCACAAGCGGATCATTACGTCATACGTACGTACTGTAAGGGAGAGCTTGGCATTGTCATGCCGAGTTTAACTCGTTGGTTGACGTTAGAAGGATCACATGAATTGAGCAATAAGGCATTTATTATAAAAAAGAATATGGAATGTAAATGAACTTAAAGAATTAGACAAATACGGAAATGATGAGACACAGGAAAAATTAATCGGTACAGTACAATAAGGGGGTTCCGTGTTAGTTCAACCGCGACATTCCCAAATGGAATAATTGATATGCAAAATGTTTTGCCTTGTATGCAACTTAAACTAAACTTGTGATTAGAGTTGACTTACATACGTACTGTACGTACTTACCTTAAACATCCAAAATTTATGATGTAAATGAACCAGATTAATATATACTAATATAATATGGTACTACGTAATAAAAAATCACTATGCGCCACTAAGCTCTACAAAGCAAAAAAAAAAAAAAAAAGCTTAATTATCGAAAAGTTAGCGTTAGCAAATTTAATAAATTTATATAGCTCTAAAGTCATTTACCTAGCAAAAATTCTATTTATATTATATTATATATTATTTAACTTACATGTAAGTTACATGCTTATAACACCTTAAATTAAAAAAATTAAAAATTGCTGTAAGCTTACAATCTTACTTGTTATATCAATTATTACTTAGAATGGAACAAACAGCTAAGTATGCTGATACAGCTCTTAAAGCTATTGAAGAAATTTCTGAAGAGCTCCATGATATAAGCATAAAGGTAAATTCATATTGATAATAAAGGTATACCAACAATTACCTGACAACTTCCCCGACAACTATTTTACCGACAAATATTTCCCGCCATAACCATTTTCCCGATAAACACTTCCTCGACAACCATTTCCCATTTCCCAACATGATGTGATTGTTGGGGAAATGGTTATGCTGGGGAAGTGATTATCGGTGAAATTGTTGTCATGAAATTGGGAAAATATTATTCGGGATAATAGTTGTCGGAGAAGTGGTTGCCGGGTAATTATCGGTAAACCATTGATAAAAAAAATGTTAAAATCTTAATGTAAGTTAAATATTTTAAATACGTAGATACATGAAAATCCAGAATTAGCTTACGAAGAAAGAGAAGCACATAATTTATTGGTTAAATATTTACAAGAAAAAGGGTTTAAAGTAACACCTCATGCTTTTGGATTAGAAACCGCATTTGTAGCAGAGTTTCAATCTAAGGCTGGAAAAGGTCGTGTTGTTTCATTTAATTCAGAGTAAGTAATATTAGTTGCTTTGGAATAAATATTTGACAATTCTTTGATGGCAAGTTTGCAATGCCTAAAATATTAGATATGATGCTTTACCGGATATTGGTCATGCTTGTGGTCATAATCTTATCGCAATTAGTGGAGTTGCCGCTGCGATTGGTTTCAAAGCAGTTCTTGAGAAATTTGACATTAAAGGAACTGTAAAGTTATTTGGAACCCCAGCAGAAGGTATTTAAATTTTCTTATTAGTGATTTAAAAACGTAGCTTCAAATATAATAATATATATTTACTTTTTAAGAAAAGGGCAGCGGAAAGATCGATTTAATTAATGCCGGTGCATATGACGGAGTTGATGTCTCATTAATGATTCATCCAAGGTGACATTATGTTATATTAATGGCGTTCTCAAGCACCTACCTCAATGAATTCAATAAAAAATCCGATAGGTCTGTTTGATCAAACTAGTCAATAAGATTCGTTATTGAGTCCATTGAGGTACGTAGACGCTCTAATTTTTAATATTTGCTACACTTCCGAATTTATTATTGATTATAATAATTTACGAATGCATTAGTCCAGTAAATGGAGCTTTTATACCTTTATTGGCGATTCAGATTGCAGAAGTTGAATATTTTGGAAAAGCTGCTCATGCTTCGGGTGAATTTAATTTTATTTATTTACTTATTTTATTTATTGACATTTTTATATATTTTTCGATTTTTTTTAAAAAATATTTAATTTATTGCTTAACGGGATTGCTAGCAAGGCCCTTTAATGGTATTATGAAAAAACCTTCTTTCATGACTTTATTTGAAAAGTTGATATAATAACTAATCAATATTTCATCTAAAATTAAAATTAAAATAATAGGAATTAATGCATTGGATGCAATAGTTTTGGCTTATAATAATATTGGATTGTTGAGACAACAAATTCAATCTACAGACAGGTACAGATCGAATATTATATATTATTTTTATGGCAATTTCGTACTTAATATTGATTGATTGAAAATATTTATAGAATTCATGGAATAATTACTAATGGAGGAAAATCAGCTAACGGTTTGTAATATTTACAGTATAATAATGTAAATTTTGAAAAAAATTAAATAATCAAATATTTCATAAATTTTTTAGTTATTCCGGATTATACATCTGGTACTTTCTTTATTCGTGGAAAGTCAATCGAAGATTTGAAAGCGCTTCACCCACGTGTGCACAAATGTTTTGAAGCAGCCGCAGATGCGACCGGGGCAACAGTAAAAATTACGTGGTCAAAAGAAGTTTATGGTATTTGATAATAATATTATTAAATATTTGCTTGGTTAAAATCATTATAATTTAATTATTATCATTTATAGATTTGAATATAAATGAACCTCTTGCATCACGATACGAATATTATCTTTCAAAAAAATATGGTATCACTTGTCCACCCAAAGAAGTTCAAGCCAGCTTTTCTACCGGATCATCTGATCAAGGAAATGTAACTTACTTAGTACCTGGATTTCATCCATTATATGACATTCGTACATCTATTCCTACTGTTAATCATCAACGAGAATTTACAGCAGAATGCAAATCAAAAAGTGCTCATGAAGAAACTATAAAATGTACTAGTTGTATGACTTTAGTTGGATTAGACTTTTTGCTTGATGATGAATTTGCTAAGCAAGTCAAAGATACTTTTAACAAATCTAAATTATAATGAAGTTTATTGTGATGTATTAGTTATTGTTAATTTTTAGCTTTACTCTCGCTTCGTTTTCTATTATAATAATTAAGAATACTTTTCAACAAATTCTAAATATTAGTGAACCATGAGATTATTTCATCTTAAGTTAATTTATTGCTATACTTGTAACGCTAAGCTTTTAAATCTCAAATTATGGTTAAAATTCTCATATAAAGATATCTCATTAGTTTATAATATTATGAACGTGTATTAGTGTGATTTTTTTACTTAATCACATGACCAAGCAATTTCGTGTCATTGGTTTAGTGTATAGATAAAGATCACATATTTATAAATATTTTATTTCCTAATCGCCAATTTCTAAAGCTAAATAATACTATGATTAATATATATAAAAATTATATTAAGAAATTTTGCTCCCTATAATTAATAATTGCCTTTCTAGTTTTTACATAATTACGTGATTATTATGCAACTCTTTTTTTTTAAAAAAAAAGAAGTCAATGAGCCTTTTTGTCTAATGTACGTACGTACGTACATACAACATTATTTTAGAAACTATTTTAAAAAATATACAGTATTTACGAAATATTAAATTATACATGCGTGTATGTGTGGAAAGGAATTAAAGATGAATTAAAGAGTTTAAAAGGAACAAATTTTTTTCAAAGATATTGATTTAAAAAGAATAGTTTTTTTGACCTGCAATACAGCTCAAAAAAACAATTTAATCAAAAACATTACGACCAAGAGCTAGTTCAACAAAATCATACAGGATGACGGAAATTACAGTTAAAAGTGCACCAGCATTGCAAATATAAGCAATCCATAATCTCACATTATCTGGTAATGGAAGGGCTTTAAACCGTTCCGGTGGTGTATCAAATATTATTGAATCACTTTTTTCACTTGGACTTTTATCAGAACCTGTGTGAGAATGTGATTGTGAACCGTCTAATTCGACGATAATATCCTGATTATTACCATTTTCTTCTTGTACCATAATTGTAGGTATAATTGTAGGTATATTTGTATTTTGTATGTTATATTCAATACTTGGAATACTTGGAGGAGAAGCACGACGACTTAAATTAGAACGATGTACAATTGAAGGAGGCATCTGGAGACTTAATGCGGGTCGAGAATGATTATCTCTTTCTTGTGGATCAGATTTTGAAGTTGTAGGCGGAGCAGATACTATTCTACGTCCTGGTACGTGAAGGTGTTCGGCATTTGGATTTAAACTATTTGGAGTACCTGGTGTAGAAACGTTATAATAATCATCATCATTGTATAAGATACCGACGGCAGCATCTGTTCCATCACGTAATCTCTCTCTAGTTATTACTTGAGAGTTTATCCAGTCTTTTACATTTTTAAAACTTTTGTCACTCTTGGTACTCCTGACTGAAGCTTGTCGTTTAATATCGGCTAAATGAATAAAATCAATAGAAAAAATTGAAAGAATAGAAGGTTAAAATAATTCTATTAAGTTCAAAAGTAAAATGAATTCTAAATATTATAATAAAGATAAATAATTTACATTCAATTTTCTTCAATTTTATTTCTGCTTGTACAGCAACAGTTGGTTTTTGACTTAAATAATATAGATAAAACGGAACGACAAAGTTACTAATGCTTGAGAAGAATAAATTTGTCCAATTTACAAAAACGGTAAGCCAACTGCCGGTTTGAAATGGCAACACAACAATCCATGGTAATACTGAAGAAAGAAAAACTGCTAAGCCTAAAATAAATATTAAAACGTTAAAATTTTAAACCATTTGTCTTTGAAATTAATTTAGGGTAATATGATGCATTAGGTGACTGATTTTTTTACACTAATTACCTTTTTTACAGTGTCCTGATCGAATTAAATTGTATCGGATAACAATTGTATAAACTGGAATACTTGTTATTAATACGGCGACTGGAAATATATAAGTACTAGAAACAGTCAACCAATTTCTTTCGTTAGACTGATTAATTACAGATATAATATCAGAATTTTGATTTATCGGAAAGGCCATTCCACCAATGATTCCAATTGAAACATAATTTAAAGTTGAAATTAAGATTGAATAAAAAACAGATCTTTGTATAGGAACTTTAGGATCCTAATAATTAATTTTTAGGTTAGAGTAGGTTATGTTAGTTTTCAAAAGTAAAATACATATATCATAAACTTTGATTTACCAAGTCATTAACCCAACTAGGGACTGTTACAATAAAGGCATAATTGAATAGAACAGTTCCAATTACTTGACTCATGTCATTCCCAAAATCCGGAACGTACGATGGTGTTAACCCATGTTCGAAAAAGGTAATAAACCAGGCTGAAAGTATAGCTATCAATCCGACGAATGAAGCTAAAGATTAAAAAAAGTATTTAGTTTGAAGGTGTTTCGTCAATATAATAATTTAACTATCTGACTATCCGACTATCCGTGTATTATACTTACCTATTTGAACTTTGATATTGTCTGCTAATGAGAAAATACCAAGAGGTACGACCATGACGAGAGTCATCTGTAAAAAAAATACTAGGTTAACTTTGATAATATAATAATATAAAACTAATGCCGTATCATACAGCTGAACTACAAGAAATCAGATGCATTGTAACCTCTGAACTAATCAGCTTACCAAGAATCCTAAAGTTACGACCATATAATTCGTCCCGAAAGGACTATTATAATCACCTTGTTGATCTACACAGTAGAAACCACTTTGAGGATATATACCTAGTCCACACGTCTTACCAAACAGCGATATAAATAGCGTATCCATTGATTGTGCGGATAATAGTATTGAAGCGATATTAACAGATTGAAGTGAAACAAAGAGGCTTATTTGAATAAGAAGTCGTTTTCGTTTATCTGATACGAGGATTGCAGTAAGGTGAGAGAATTCAATTTGGCGCTATAAATAATTAAATATTTGTTAATAAGTTGACATAAAAAGATTGTTATAATAAGTGATAAATTGGATTAATCGTTACTTGAAATTTTTCATTTCCCTTAATTGAACTCGCAGCTTCACATAATAATAGCGAGGAAACACAACTTAATATTGAAATAAAAAGAAACGCTCCTGCCGTTCTATTAATCGTGGAGTTTTTATTTTAATAGTATATTACGAATAGAAAACAAATACTGATGCATATATAAATGCAAACGAATGCAATAAATATGGTTAACACTCACACAAACCAACCAGCACTTTGGAATAATATCGGGACTTGAAGCAAAATATAATTACCAAAATTAGTTTATCAAAGAAAAAAGAATTATTGCTAATTATATTTACACTTACTAGTTACAAGTCCAGGCCCAATTATAGATGAAACTAAAAGGGCAATACTTCCGAAATAAGAGATGCCATTAGTTTGAGGTATTGGTGCTGTCGATTCCATTTTCGATTTTTTTTAATGAGAGTAAGTAAATGAATGTTTTTGATGTAATGGCTTTTTTTAATTACAGAAATATTATATCAGTCACCACTTCACTAGTTAACAACTTGAGCAATTTTCAATTGATTACAAAATCGTTAGCTCGCAAGCATCAATAGCGAACTACGTAACTAGTGTCTGTAATAAATAAAGTTTCCAATTTATCCATAACTCAATTATTGATTTTTATGACATTTTTTATTTGAGTACCGAAAGAGGTAATTCAATTTAAATTTTGCGACATACACGTTGGTTACGCGTTGTACGAGAGCAACTTCAAATGCACTGTACAGTACTACTATAGTGCAGGCCAATGTGTTGCATTAAAAACATTATAACGTTTTAAGTAATTTTATAATTGTGGCGGTGAAATAAACCACCAATTATATATATTTTTTTCTTTATCATTTTGTAATCGAAATGTGGCAAATTATTCAGTCAATAGTCGTTCTTCAACTAATAGAATGAATGTGTTTTTTTGAAATAATCTGATCTATAGAAAATATATATAATTGTGATTTATAAATTTTATTTCAAGTTACCGAACTCCGGGTAACCAGATACGTATGTAAATACGTAAATTACCATACCAGATACCTCATGAAAATCCACGACCACCATCTACATCTCTAAATGTTCTGATATTGCTCTATTTTTTCTCTCCTACTTAATTATGGTCAAATTTATGATTAACTCAACTTAAATTCGGTAAATTGCCAAGAATTATTAGGTAACTTACGTTATTCTTCCTGGCACCATTTACTGTACAACTTACTGATGTGCGTTACCATTTACTGTGCAACCCTATGTGTCACATTTGTAAGAGTATAATAACGTGTTTTCAAGCAAATTAATATTGTACAGTAGCTAAGTTAAACCAGGACTTATTTAATATTAAATTTTATAGTAAGGTTAAGATTTAGAATTTATAATAAAAGAGTATGGCGTATTTAGCAAGTTCATATTTTAAATAGAAATCACCGAATTCTGACTTTAGCTGTTTCCAGCATCAGTTAAATGCTGATAAAAACCAGATTTCATGATATTGAAAGTCTACAATTTTAAATATATCCAAAATTTTTAATATGTTCTAAATAACACCAATACAGTTTTATAATCTCTTGAATTATGGATGAACCCTTTAAAATATAATGAATTATTAATCAATTGATAAGCGCGGAATAACATCCAGGGCGTTATTTTGAACAATGGTCCAAATTAAGGTTATACTACCACAGGAAACTTAAATATCAAAATAATTTAGCAAGCAGTTTTATATGACTCTGAATTTTTCTTGAAATAGTCGTACTCAAATTAGAATAGGCATAAATTATAAAATTGAGTTGCGTAAAATTAAAATTTGGTTACGACTGATTTTATCATACCGTATTTTCTTGAAATAACGCACAGGGGTATAATTTCGAAATTTGGCCCGAATTAAGCTTAATTCGGGCCAAAATTCAAAATAACGCACCTGTGCGTTATTTCACGAAAATACGATACTGAAAAAAGTCATGATAAAAATATTATTAATAAAATAATAAATTAATAATTTCTATATACACCATTCATGTATTTTGTATCGAATTAAATACTATAGAGCAGTGCTGTACACGGACGTTGTCCCATGTCCGTGATGGTGTCCTATTCACAGCGACCTCATTAGCTAAAAAGGACACTCTTATTACAATTTTTAATTGTCCAGTATGTTATCATTTTGGCAGACATGTCCGGGACGTCCGGTCCCGGACTGTCCGTTGTCCGTGTCCCTGTCCCATGAAAATACTGCTATGGAGTATTCATTTATTTTACGAAAAACTTTCGGTAGCTATTTTAGTAAATTCATTATAATATAATTTATCTTTATAAAAAATGGATTTAATTCTTATATTTATTCAGATTGATTCTTCTTCAAAACATACTTTTTTATATACATCACAACCATTACAAGATTTAGCGAACAAAAAATAATATGACATCAAGTATTACAAAGAGTAGTAAAGACCTACATAACAATTCTTATTCCAAAAATGCGATCGATTTTAGTATAATGCATAATAAATTTCGGTCTGATGCAACTCAATTTCAAATTCACGCCCATTAAATTCACGCACAACAAAAGCTTATTATCTAAGTGCATAACAAGGACTTATAAATTAAATAAACTATTATAGCAAAAATAAAGATAATAATAGCGTTTTGTTATAAAAAGAAATTTGAAAATTTGAAAAACATACGTATTAGTCGAGATAAATTAGAATAAGGTGACCAATAGAAAATGAAATAAGCTTTAGTACATCCCCTAAAATTACCGCTTGGTAATATTTATGGTGTTCAAAGCTTTCATTTTAAATTAATTAATACTCATGAATATTATGTAATTAGAATTTACTTGTAAAAAGAAATTTTATTTCATTAGAATCTTTTAAATCATGGTTACAGTCTTGGAATTCTCTAAATACAGTATAAAAAATAGAAAAATTGAAATTTTATTTATTTAACGTTAAGTTCTCGATTGTAACTTGTTTCCATCCGCACATAAAATTAAACAAAGACGTATAATCTTGATCTCGCTGAATATGGAGGAGAATACAGACATACTTAGCATAATTTGGATTTTTTCTCAAAAATTCATTCTGTAATTGCTCAATAATGAATTTCGCTAACTTAATACACCTTGCATTTATGGTAGTAATATCGCAGTGAAGAATTAACATTTGTTCGTCTGATTCCTCCCAAAATCGTTTTATTCGATTTTCAAATTGAGCTTCTGTCTTAAACGTCGATAATTTATTTGCTTGACATATGAAGAGATTTCTTAAACACTCAGCAACATCTGTATTGATATTAGAGAACGTATTTATAATGAATCTCGTTATTATCGAGTCCGTGTTCATAAACTGTCCAAAAAATGCAACAAGACTATTATGATTCTGCAATGGAATGTGTCCGTCAGTTAAATTGCGGAAATAAACATTACTCCATAGATCAATTTCTTCAGGATCCACGTTTGATCTTGAAGCTCTGATCATTCCATCAGAAGATGCAATGTCAATTAAAGCTGCTTTGCATCGTCTAATTATTGCTTATTCATTATCCTTATGGAATTTTGTCATAACATCAATTACTAAACTTTGTAATGTTTCGTTTTCATCAAAACCAATAAAAAGATCCTCTCGTGTAAAAGAAATTCGCGACGCGTTAGTTGTTTCTGCCATAGACACCATCTGCTGCGTCCAAGTGCTTAGGATTTTAATTATCTTTTGATGTTTGTCAGTAAGAATGCCGTCAATTGTCATCCTTTGTTTTTCAAGTCTATTTAGCAGTGCTGGATCAGCTGTTACTAATTTTTTTTCATCAAGAACTAAAACACTGTGAGACCGGAAACGTGACCTGACCGCAGGCACGTGGCCGCGTGACCCGGGAATTCCAATTTTGGGTTTACCGCCGGAATTCCAGGAATTCCCGGAATTACGAGAATTAGGGAAATTCGGTGGATTTTTAGAATAAGTCGAAAAACGGGAATAAGGCGAATTTCAATAATTACAGTAATTACAGTAATAAGGGTAATTTTGGGAATACGGCGAATTCTGCATGCAATAAGTAAATAAAGAATTGATTATAAATAAAGGCCTTTGAGACCTTGGGAGAAGAATAACTCCCACCTTTGCTTTATTAAATCATTGCTACCATACAATTTCTTTCATACACGATACTATCATTATTAATAAAACCATACACTTCGAAAATTTGACTAATTACTTTTAAATAAAAATTATACGCTTGTACGTCTTCGTAAACCATTTCTAACCTTTAAGATATAGAGATACACCTTCGCTACGAACCCTACCTCAACTGTGTGAAATCTTGGTCCTGCCCTAACCTAAAACTATACCACTCGACTAAATCTAACACGCCTCTTTCGAACCCAAGGTAACCAAGGTTGAGGTTACACGGTCCTACTTTCGAGCTAGCAACAGACTCGCCGTTTCCGGGTCTGACAACACATCTAAAATTCCTATGAATATATCTTTGTAAAACAGAAAAATGTTAGATAACCTGACAAAATTTTAACAAAATATATTCTGTCATACCTGAGTTATATCACCGTTTTTTAGCAGAATAGATTTTCTTTTTTTATATAGTTTGTATATTGAGTTATATCTCTCTCCACTTAAGTTTTATTTCCAAAAACACTCTCGAAAAAAAGGGGTGATATAACTCGGGCGGGTACGACTGTATATTCACATAGTAACTTACATCATAGGATTTGCATATGCTCCAAGTGCAACACGAGTGTAATATTTGGGATCATTTTTACTTCCAAATACATCATAATTCTGGTTCAATAAATCATAAAGAGCGCCTTTATGGATGAAGTTATAACAAGTTTATAAAAATGAGTAAATAATCTAATATATAATTTAAACAAACAACAAAAACAAATAGGTAAATACCGTAAATAATCTGTCAAGATAACAGGTCTTCCTGCTTCAACACACATCTAACAATAAAACAATATATAATTAGGAACATAAAATAATTTAGTATGCAAAAAATGAATCAATTTACCATAATTCTACTTAAAACATTATAAGAATAGTCTTGTTGGTCATCTTGAAATTGTGGTCCTAAAATAACCATGGGGTCTAATCCTTTCCCAATTAACTGATATGTCAAAATAGTCACTATAGAATCACTTTTTCCAATAACCATAAGGTATCTTGCACTCTCATCATCCAAATTAGCTTTAATCAAAGTTAAAATTGGATTTGGATTATATACCCAATACCGATAATTACTAAATGTTTTTATCACAGTTTCGAAATATTCTTTACAAGGATTCTCATTTCGATCAGTGCCACCAAAATTTCTTTCCAATGCCATTTGAACATTTTCAGGTGTTAAATCAGACTTCGATAAACTTTTTATTAATCCATAGTAATCTCGAAGACCGTGGAAATTAGAATGTGATTGACTACATCCTTCATATTCTGAATAGGCTTCTGCAAGTGGCCGAAGCGAAGCACGCGTTATATGCGATTTAGAGTCAAGTAAACAAACCGCCGTATCGACAAGATCATCAGTACCAAATTTAGGCCTAATTATTCGAATCATAATAATTTAGATGTTTTACAATGCAATTATATAAAATATAAAATATGCCAACCTCTGAACTAATAAAGCTCTGCTGCATTTACCAATATCTAATCTCCAATTGCTAATACCAACGAAGGAAACAGCTGGCCCATCAGACGGATAATTTGGTTCAAGTAATGCATGAAGTATTTTAAGTGGATTGTGTACGTTAGTCTCAGCCAATCCGACTACATAACAGCAAATTATTGATATATAAAATCAAATAAAAGAGAAAAGGACTATAGTTTTTAGCTTACCATTATCAAGAACAACAATATTGATTATAGAAAATTCTTTTGAAATGGTTTCTTGATACTTAATAGCTTTGCCAAAAACTTTAATGAAACCATCCGAAGTTGAAGATGACGACCCTTGGTAGGAAATAAGGTATACCTGTTTTTTAAATTAAAATCAATAAATTTTAAATAACGTTGCTAGCTGTAAAAAAAATCAACTGATTTTAAACCTGAGGAAGTTTTCGGAAATATCTATCATTTGAATCAGATCCACGAAGGTTTTGTCCCACAAGTTTAATCGCTAAGGATTTTGATGATCTGATAAACAAAGTTTGTAGTTATGTATAAAGCTTAGATAGAATGATTCAAGTTGCAATGACAGCAAAAGATCAATCTTACCCAGGATCACCGATAATAAACACAGGAATTTTGGTAAGAATACAAACAATCATCACTAAAACATTTTCTAATAATGCCTCGTTCATCGCAATATTTGCATTCTTTTAACCCAATCTTCTTGCTCATCTCGAATCACTCTAGTAAATTCACTCTCCCTAATAATCATTCTGTACCTTTGGAATACTTTAATTATTTCTTGCCGATATTTACTACGTGATTCTTGATCATATATTCTAGATTGATAACAAAGGCCAAGTGCTAAAATATAACAACGGATTCGAAGACTAATACTATCAGGAGATAGATAGTATCTATTTCCTATCGAGTAACCATAACTTGAACGCTCTCGAAGACTTTCTTCAAAGAATGAAACTAATTTAATTGCTCGTTTTACATCACGCAAACTAACACTATAATTTTCTTCAATTGTACGAATAAACTGCTGCGATGTAAATAGGAGCTCTGTAAATAATTCGTGTCCTTCTCCAAATCGTGTTTGCACCATTACTTGTATATATCTTTTTTCATCAACTGGAAGGAGAGCGCCATAATCCCAAACATAATCTAATATTTGCGGTTTTACTTGATATACAAGATCACTTTGTTCTTCATATCTTCTAACCTTAGTTTTTATTCCATATTGACTTTGAACTTCGATCCTTTTACGATAAGGGTTACATGCCTTATTGAAAAAATAAACCTTCATTAATCTAAGAAATATGTAAGAGACATCACATTTAATTAAATTTGAAATTGTTCATTACCGAAAATATTCTAATATTAGGATGCACTAACTTCCCTTTAATCATACGATGTGCTATCAAATTTGTAAGCAACCCGATGTGATCACAGGTATTAATTTCGTCAAAAAATAACCATAACTCGCCATTATAAACCATTTTCTGAGCCTTGTCCATAAAATCTAATATATCTTGCTCCTTAATTCCTGAATGAAGATTGAATGGTTCATAATTAACTTCGACTACCTTGGCCAAGAATCCTATTAAACTAGACTAAATATTATAAAATAATGTAATTAATATTATTTATTTAAACATGTAAAAAATAAATAAAAATTAATAACCTTGCCACATCCGGCTTCTCCCATAAGAACAACTGGAACATTCGCACGTGCCCTTAACAATATTAATGCCATTTTTATTATATTACCTGCTGCTAGTGCATACGGTGGAGGATTGATATGGTGCATTGTTCGACGTGCTAGACACTCAAGTCTTTCTAATAATAAATTAGATGGCATTCGATTATAGTCTTCTAACTCCCACTTATAGTTGTTAGACGAAACCTTGAGGTTTCGCGCTGACGAAATGCGAAACCTAGTTTCGTCTTTCGTCAACTAAAAT
>CAJVPY010002353.1:0-16381 GCA_910591965.1 Dentiscutata erythropus | reverse complement strand
CACGAACTGCCTTAGAGAAGGGTATAGTTTCTTAAAGAGAAAAGAAGCTATACTTACCTCTTGGACACCGCATATACTGTACCTACAAAAGGATTCCCTGTGCTGTGTCGTCGTTATAGAGTAAATTAAGAAGGTTTTACTCTGTAACACTAGTTAACTTAGAAATATATTCGATTTAATTAAAGAACTAATTCACACTGCAATATTTCAAACATAATGTTTGAAAATAAACAATAAGTAGATATAAAAAAAAAGATAGTCATAAGCACTTATCACATCATGAAATTGAGTATATACCTTTTTAGCATAGTGCAAAAAAAAGTATATGGTAGGTATGGTACAGAAAAGTAATCGTGTTCAGATAAATCTTTTAGAGCCCAGATAAATTTTTAGAAAAGGATACACAAAAAAATTTATCTGGGCTTTAAAAAATTTATCTGAACATGGTTACTTTTCTTTACCATATCTACCAAATACTTTTTTCAGTACTATATCAGAAAGGTATCCATTCTATAAAATCATACAACTCAACACCAATGCATATTTTTAAACATGCATGCTAATAAAATTAGTAAACGTTCGACTGCATTAATAAAAGACATAATCAGTCATAAAATTTCAAATTTATAAACTCAACGCAGTGATAGCAATAAGTAGACACACATATGTATATACAGTACAAAAAAATATACATTTGTACACCTATGTTCAGAGAATTTGTTGTTTAAACATTTTTATCATTCTTATATTTGAAATTCTTGATTAATATATATAAATATCTAAAACATTAAAAAAAAAAATTAAAAAAAAAAATGCAAATGTTTTTACGTACAATAAAAAATCAATATTCAAAAATCCTACTAACCTATATGAAAATTTTTGCAATGCGTATGTATATTATTTGGCCATTTCTATAAGAACTCCATCTTCTAAAAAACAAAATATTTTTATAAAAGCTCAAGATAAGTGGAAGAATGTATGAAGTTTGGAAAAAGGAACTATAGAAAATAAAATAAATACCTATTTATAAACATTTTTGCAATCTATTTAATATACATCTTTCATGCCTATATTAAAGGAATATCTAAAGAATGAAATATTGTAAATTGAGACAACCTATTTTTGAAGGTTTCAATTTTCAAAATAACGCCCATGAATGCTATTTCACGTTTATACGATAAAAGTGAATATATATAATTATATTTAGCTTTGCTTTAATTTTTTTTTTTTTTTTTTTTTTATGAAAAGATTATGACTTTCTCCGAAGACACAAACAAAAGCTAATACTTTCCGTTTACCTTACAATTGACCCAAAAGATTCAAATGACTCATTATGTAATGGTTAATTGTTAATTTTTATTCACCGACAATGGTTGCTTGGTACTTCCTCTTTAACACATATGGCAGACATAATGTTTATAATGAAAAGTCATATTTTAAATAATACGTTAAAGTTAGAAAATAAATTCAAACCAATTCTGGTTTTGCTTGTTGATAGTGGTTCTGACAAGAACCCCAGGCACCTAAAAAATATAATAGAGTACTGTAAATTATTTATTGAATTAAATCTCGACTATTTTACTGTCAGAGCCCATACTTCTGGACAATTGGCCTACAATTCTATAGAACATAGTATGTCTACTCTCTTAGAAAAGTTGGCAGGTATTGTCTTACCTATTGACCATTTTGGCTCTCATCTTGATTTTAATGGCGTCATTGAGAATATAGACCTTGCAAGCAAAATTTTCACTATTCTGGTGAAAGGCTATATAATATTTGGCAACAAGTCTATATTAATAGTAAAGAAGTAATTGTTGAATATGTAAATGAACAAATCAATCTTTTTAACAAAGCTTCAGATATATCTTGGGGCTAGATAAAAAATCATATACTTCAGTATGTGGACAAATTAAAAATTTCCGGCTTTGATCAACATTGCCCCTTTATTTTTTTTAAACTCTATTCATTATTAGTATGTTCTACTTGTTATTAGTATTTTTCCACCATGGTCTTTTTTTTTCACCATAAAAAATTTAAACACTCTTATCTTACCTATCGGCACAAAAAGTCTAAGATTCATGCAGCAACAGATGATCATCAGAAAAAATTTTTTAGTGCTGTTCTGTGCAGATTTGCAAAAAAATTAAATAATATATTAAATAAAAATTTGTGCAAAACTTCAGACTTACCAGCTATAGCTAAAGAAACTAAATACAATTCTACGCAAAATTTCAAAATATAAGAAATTTTGCAGTTTTTTTGCAAAAAATTCTGCAAAAATCTGTATTTTTGCAAGTTTTTGCAAATTTACACTTATTTAATTCTCTCGATGATTGTCTTTCTAGTTCTTTTTCGAATGAAGCAGAAGCATTAAATGTTTTAATTCTATACTTTTCCGATGGTGAGTAGCATAATACAAGGTTATATAAAGAAAGCTGTGTTACAAAAATTATTAGTATCATAAATGTAAAAATATAATGATATAATTAAAGATTCATAAATTATAAAAGGATATTGAAACTGCTTTAAATGGGAAATAAATATAATAAATAGGTTGAGTTAAAAAAATAGATAAAATAAATAAATAAAAAATAAATTAAACTGCTTATATGGTTATATTTATTCAACTCTTCCCAACAATCACCTAGACCAAAATTTTCTACTAAAGAAAAACCAAAACTACTTGTTGGAGAGTTGTGGCCTATATAGTGGTTTGTCTAGAGGTCAACTACTACTCTTAAGGACTCTTCTAAAGAAGGACATTCGGCATGCAAGCCAGGAGTGTTATTATACAAGATAACTAGCAGGCGGTGCCCTTGTATAAAAAATCTTGATGAAGTATGGGTGAGGTGGTCCAACTCCATCGACAAAGCTGTTAGGTTGTTATTTCAATGAAGAACACAGGAGAAACAACAAGAAGCTCTGCTCTTTCGACTCACTCGTTTAAAAAATTTTGAAAGCACTTGCAACTCTCTCTTCTCATTTCCGCTTTCTTTCGGTTTTCCAAAATTTTTTTCAAAAAGTGAAGATTTGGCTTACTCCCTTCAAAAGATTAATATTGTTTACACCCCAAATCTGGAAAGCTGAGTAGATTACAACCACGTGTTCAATAGATACGGTGCTACTAATTTGAACAGATCTCAAGTTCTAGGTCCAAATATTTCAGAGTCGGTTGTATGGTTGGAAAGAAACAATAATATTAAAGCAAAGCTTTATAGTAGAGATAAACAAATATTGTATTTGCTATATAATTTTTATACTTGCTTGGCACAGGTTATAATAGTACACTTTATTTTTTCTTTTTTGTTTGTTTTTATGCTATTTCTTGATAGAGGTAGCTGCTATTTCTCACAGGAGATAGCTTTTTTTGTTTAGCTTGTCAGGGTTTATCTCTTTGTTTTTTCTTTTTTTACATTTTCTGTTTCCCTCATTTTTATTTTCCTTTTTTTGTTTTGTATCTTTTTTGTATATAAGCTCCTTTTCTTCTTGATGTACGTTCTAGTATTGAGAATACAGAACATTATTTTCTTTTGCTCTCGGTGAAGAAAGTAAGAATGAAGGGATAGGCTCTTGGTGGGCTGACAAGGTCTTCTAACTTACATGTAGGTTGGTGCGACATGTCACTCTTAGGCACACTAGATGCAGCCAGGAATGTCGGGCTTGTAATTTTTATACTGTCATTATTTATTCCATCTGAGGTTATTTAATAAAGTATTGTATTTGAGCTCTGACAAGACTATCAAAGAGCTAAAAAAAAAACCCCCTGCTTATAAAATTTACTTATATCCTGGTAATGTATCTTCTCTTCTATAGAGTATTACTATAATATACTTCGCTTTTTATATAGTATCTTCAGGTACTATTCAGACTGGCCTAAACGTTTTTTGAATAAGGCCTGGGTAACTTTAAGCAGTGCTATATATAAAGTGCTTCAATTATTTCTTGAATCTGTTAAAATAACGATATATTAGCTTTAATGCATACCAAAAATTTCAAAAATTAAAAGATAAAATTGAAATACACAATTTATTAATCAGCAGTACTACAGTACTGGTGTATAATATGTGACCAGTACGTACATATGTGATCATACAATAAACCCTAGTTTTACGTTTCACTGAATCCAAATAACAGACTCGGTCCTATAATGGCACTATAGATCTAAAATCTATAATAATAATTCTGGCCATGGCCTAATAATTTTGGCCAGAATTACACCTGACACCATGGTCAACCTACTCATCTACCCAGAAATCAGCTGATTTCTGGAAGCCCTCTAACAAAGCCTGTGAACCCTTTGAAATAAGCTATAAAATGCTTAAACATGCAGGTTCTAGTTTCATTAAAGGAATAACTGCTCTTTTTAACTAATATCTTTCTTTCTAAACAATTTTAAAATAATAAAAGGAAGAAAAAATTTATCATATATCCAAAAAACTAGTTTTTGATAGCAATCTGGCCAATACTAGACCCATAAGCTTTATTGAACATATCAAGAAGCTTTATACCAAGCTTCTTACCAATCATCTTAACAAAATTCTTTTTAACAATAAAATTTTATCTCTCTTCAACTATATTGCTCTACTAGGCAACTCCACTTCTATTCCAATCTATATTCTCAACAATATTATAAAAGATATAACATACAATTCCAACTAGCTATATAGTAGATTTTTCACAAGATATAAGTAAAGCTTATGACTTAGTTAACTTCAATTTATTTCAAAAATCTCTACAAAGAATCGGTATGCCTTAGCAACTTATTAGCATTCTTACTAATCTTTTTTTAGACTGCTCCAATAAAGTTATTACTAACTTTGGCCTCACTAATTATTATACAGTCCAGAATAGAATTAACCAGGGTGAAACTATCACTCTACTCTTCTGGCAAATTTATTATGATTTACTTATCTTAAAATAATCAATACAATTACCTAGTTATACTATTTGGCAGTCTAACTCACTTCACTCTCTATTAAGCAATTACAATACTCAATATCAGTACTTGCCTATATAAATAACACTCTTTGAATAGCCTAATCTAAAAACAATCTTAAAAAAATAATAGAAACAGCTTCATTATTTTACAATATAGCCAATATCCAAGTTAATTTCTCTAAATCTATTTTTATATCTAACCAAACAATAGCCAATATTTCATTCTTACAAACAAACCTAGTATCAACATCTTTTAACTAGTCTTTTAAGTTTTTAGAATGCTAGTTCATACTTAACAATAAACATACTAAACAGATCAAACTAATTCAAAAAAAAGCTCTTAACCTAGCATATATAGCTAGTACCAAAAAGATAACTTATATTATTAATACAGTCATAATTTCAACAATAGAATACAAAATCTATAATATTATTATT
Organism: Dentiscutata erythropus; assembly: GCA_910591965.1. Lineage (NCBI taxonomy): Eukaryota > Fungi > Glomeromycota > Glomeromycetes > Diversisporales > Gigasporaceae > Dentiscutata > Dentiscutata erythropus. Next base: position 11,005 of record CAJVPY010002353.1, on the reverse strand, counting down.
CTACAATTAATATATCTTAAAATACTAGGCACATATCTTATTATTGCCAAGCACATATCACAAAGTTTGTCAAAGTACTTAAAAAATATTTGCTAAATACTTAATAAATACTTATTGGGCCTAAAGTGTATTGGGATGTAATTATAAGCACTTATTTAAAGTACTTAAAAAATATTTAAAAATTAAATATATTATAAATATAAAGCTTAATATAATTTAAAATTTAAAGTACTTTAATAATATTAAATTTAAGTGCTTATTTAATATTGCTATTTAGTGAGTACATTGTTGTGTTTGGTTCAACTTACTGATGTAACAATAGAAATAAATAATTAGAAATGATGAATGCTTAGTTTATAATACTTCCTGTCATGACATCAGCTATAGAAATAAGATTAGAAAATAGAAACAATATAAATGCGAATAAATTATATAAAAAAATGAAATCTTTCAAAAACATGTCTAAAAGTATATAAAGAATTATTTCAAAGATTCGCTTGTCGAATTATCCACCTCTATTTGAGAACTTTTCTTTAGCCTACAAAATTTATTATAACAATACTGCTTTTTAATAAATTACTTATTTCTAAATTCATGCAATGCAATTATTGGAATCAGGTAAAATTATAGTTTGTAATATATCTGAAACAGAACTACCATTATTACCGCCTGGTTTTATTTACCCTGACATGAAAATTCATGATTGTTGCTAAATCAGATTTTGGCATTCTCTAGATAAAGATACAGGAAATAGATATACTGCTAAATGTGTTTATTGCAATTATGAACTACCTGGCAGACCTAAAAAACTTCATACTTATATTCTTACATGTAATAATTGACCTGTTGGTGAAAAAAAACTATTATTTTAAAAAAGTTACTAGCTCTGCTTCTAATTCTCACAAAAAAGCTAAGAGTTTAATTTCTAATCAAGATTCTTTTATGTATATAATTGTACAATATACAGTAAATTTTTTTTTTGATTAACCGAATTAATAAAAATTCTTATAGTACCAGTTCATTCTCACTATTATTAAAACACCAAAAAAGTATAGTAAATTGGTGTATTAAGCCAGTTTCTCAGAATAAACAAAGCAAAATAAACAAAAAATTACTTAATGCTATTATTTATAGTAACCTTCTTTTTAAAATTGCAGATAATCTATATTTTCTCGAATTTCTTTCCGAATTGGCACCAAATTATGATTCACTCTCTGCTAGCATATTGTATATTAAAATCCTTAATAACGCATTTTCGATTTATCTAAGTAAAAAGCTTGAAGCAATGAAATCTCTTATTGATATAACTGTCACTTTAGATAGATAGCAAGATGTATCTAGAAATTCAATATATAGTTTATAGTTTTAAAAGAAGATAAAGAATATGTCTTAGATATTGCTAATTTATCTACAAATCAACATACCTCAATTTACCTTAAAAAAAAGTTCTTTGTTCAAATTCTATTTCTGCAAATTTTTTAATTATCGTATGCATAATTAATAATTCTGCTATAATAAATCGAATAAAAAATATTTTCAATATAGATTACCCAAATATTATTCCTATCTGTTGCTATCTTTACATTTTTAATCTTCTTGCAAAAGATATTTTCTCTTTTTGATCTCTGTTGCCTATTATTAAGAATAACTAAAAACTTGCTAACTTTTTTATATTTTCCTATATTTGACTTTGGACACTATAAAAATAGCAAAAAAAAGAAAAATTATACTATTTACTTATAACATTTTGTGAGACTAGATAGTACTCTCTCACGAAAGTCTGTTTGGGTATAAAAGCCTTCGAAAGAGAGTTTAATCAATGCATTGACTTTAGTAAAAAAGATAATTATCCAAAAATAAAAACAGAAATTCAAGAAATAATTACTAACCCATATTATTTTGCAAATAACGACACACTAATAAAAGTTCTTACTCCCGTTATTAATGCTATTGGTCACCTTGAGTCAAGAAATGCGACATTAGCAAATATTTTTAAAAAACTAATTAATGTTTATTGTATTGTTTCTGCAGCAACTATTCCAATAGAAGGGTTCAAAGATCATGCCTTAGCAGCTATTGATAAATGAATATGTGAATTCTCTAATAATATATATTTCATTGCTTTTTTTTGTTACCAAGTTATAAGCATATCACAATATCAGAACAAATATCAGAAGATTCAGTTATTAGGTCAAGTATTTTATTGCTAATTTTCAAATAATTAAACAATTTACTTGTACTGCACAAGTAAATTATTTAGTACCTCTATATATATATAATACTAAATTAATTTACCTGCTTATACTATATTTTGAATATTTTTTAGAGTATTCTTGAAGTTGGCGAAAGCCTGAGGTTTTGATAAAAAAGAAATGACACTCTTACTCAAAAAGCTTATTAGTTATAAAAATGGCAATACTCCTTTTGATAGTTAAAGAAATATTGAAAATATTAATTCTAGAAATTTCTGGACCAGGTTCTCTAAAAGTTCCCACTTCTCTGATATTTTGCTATGAAAATATTCGCAATCATTTTATATTTTGCAGCTATTAAATGTTTGTTCTTTATTCTAGAGCTAGTGAAAACAAAATTAGAAATAGAATATCATCCAATTTAACTGAAATGTTTGGAATATTTTTTTGACCTTCAACAAAGCTACCTGAAATATTAAAAAAAAGACCTGAAGCAAATAAAGAACTTGAAGATTCTACCAATAACGATATTAAAAGTGCCAATATTGATTTCTATTTTGAAGAATTTGATAAAAAGTTTTTACAAATTAGTGTTGAAGAAGTAAATATAGAAGCGAATAATGAGAATGGGTTAGCAATGAATAATTTTTTTAATGCTAATACATTCAAACAGAATCAAATAAAAATAAGTGAAGAAAACTTGGCCACTTATTCTCAAAGATCTATTAATAGTATTGAAGATTGGTCAATTAATGATATATTTTTTCAATTCTAATTGCGCATAAGTTTTTTTTTTGCCAGGATAAAGTATTTCTTAAAACTTACATGTTTTCTCTAGTGCTGGTCTTTTTTTTTTTACAAAATATTTTTGTAATAAATTGAAAAATATAAAAATATTCTGTTTGAATCTTTACAATTGGTTCTATCTTTAAAGTGAACTTTAATATTAATAAAATAACTTAGAATCTAATCTCTTGAAAAAATGAATATAATAATTTTTTTCATAAAATTTATTTATACTCATACCTGCCAAATAAAATTAACTGATAAATATTGTAAGTTCTTCAATTATAAACTGATCATAGTTAGAAATATAGTGAAGTTAAGATTGTCTATAATAGTAAAGTGTCTGAAACGTATATATAGAAATTGTAATACTAGAAACATATATATATATATATAAAAATATAAAAAATAAAATAAAAAATGTATATACATATAAATAGCAAGGTATAAAGTCTTTTATTTGATATTTATTATAAGTGGGAGAGACACAAAAAGATAATTGCCGCTTCAAATTTGGTACAATTTGATTGGTCTATTGTTATGAGACTAATAAATAGCATGCCTCTTTACTATTTTGGCTTTTGGCATGCCTGTGATAGCTGTGCCACTTTCCTTAATAATAAAACATATAATAAATACAAAACCACTATAAATATGTTTATAATAAATATTTAAAAATTAATTTAATTAGGTTTGAGCTCTATATAGCTTAGCAGCTAAGCTGCCAAACCTGCTATAATACTAGTTAAAATATTAATTCAAATTTTATTATATAGTTATTACTAGTATGATAGTGTTTTTATTTCATTAAATATTAAATCAATATAAGAAATTTTCAAACTAGAGTTGTTGGTGAAACTAAATTGAGCTGGTGAAACTAGTGACTATCTAAAATATGATTAGCTGTTTACTACAATAGCCAATCAGAGTTTAGATAATTACTAGTTTCACCAGCTCAATTTAGTTTCACCAGCAACTCAATTTTAAACTTCTTAATACCAGTTAAATTTTGCCAATAGTTTATTAATAGAAATAATCGATATATGTGGGGGAGTTAATAGAAAAGGGACAAATTATTTTTAGTAAAATTTTTTTAATTTTTAAATTAAAATATCTCAACAACTAATTAATCAAATTTGCTAAAAAATTTTTTATTTTAATCTTGAAATTATATAGAATTAAAATAAAAAAAAATTTATTAAATTTGATAAGATAATTGCCAAGATATTTAAGCCTAAAGTCAAGAAAACTTTTACTTAGAAAAAATTTGCCCCTTTTCTATTGACTCACCCCATATACTCTACTCTTAACATAACCCCTTACTATTTTTTAAAATTTAATGAGGTAACAACAACACTATATTAACCGATCAAATTGTAGTTTGGCTTTTTATATTTTTGATATATTTTTTTAATAATCAATGGAACTACTGTATTTTTTGCCTCCCGTATAAGATATTTCATTTATGTTAAACAGAGAATCAATTTGAGGTGACCTAATCTCAACCTTAACTAAATTTAACTCCGCTTTAGCATCCCTCCATAACCTATGTCAAAACTTTTTGAACAGCCCACGTAATTAACGTAGCCAGAATATATAATCAGAATGTACATACATAAATAGCTTTGCATTCAAACGCTTTTAATTTTAAAATTGAATATGCGCTAGGTAGATTCTGAATTAAATTAAATCAGTTCGAAATTATTTAACGATTTGAATGAATTTAAAGTTTCGAAGTGTATTTAGAATCAACTTGATTCTAAATCTAGCAAGATTCCATTTTTGACTCTGACGTACAATATATATGATCTCATGATTATACTTGTTGGACAAATCCCAAACCCCCAAAAATATAATTGCTAAATTGAATCAAAAAAAAGTAATCTTAAAATTTTGCAAATATATTATATATAGCTATAAATATATATCTGAATTGTTTAAATAAAGATTATTAATAAGATTTTTAAGATATGAGTTTGGCCAGAGTTTGGGATTTTGCCAACATGTATACTCATGATGGGATTGAACGACTTATTTTCATCACTTTAGTCAGTGAAAAGAATAAGTTTCCAGTAACACTTGTTTTTACCCGGCAATCGGGAGGAAATAGCATTATTACGATAATTTAGCTTTATAAATACTTTGCTAAAATCGTTCATTTTTGCGATAGCGGCAAAATATTCTAGATATAGTGTATATTATTAATAATATAGGTCGCAAAGAGGAAATTCTCATAGCAAATCACAAATTTAGGCAAATTTAGTTTCTTACTAGCACTATTAACGAGGCTTTAACGAGGTTTTCATATTCCGTAAAAAACCTCGTTAAAACCTCGTTAATGGTGCTAGTAAGAAACTAAATTTGCCAAAATTTGCGATTTGCTGTGAAAATTTCCTCTTGGCGACCTATATTATTAATAATTTAACTAGATCTAGAATATTTTGTTGCTATCGCAAAAATGAACGATTTAAGCAAAGTATGTTTGACAATTACTACGTATGTTAATAAAATGCTAATACGTATTGGCAATATTTTAGTAATAATAAAGGTCTAAAAAATTACCAATGTTTAATTAATTTATTAGGTATTTATAGCGCTGATACGTATTGAAATAATTTTGTAATAATAAATGATAAATTATTAAAATTGCTAATTTAGTGCTAATAATACATTTTATACGTATTGCTCATAATTTGCTAATATTTGCAAATTTTAAAATTTTAAAATTTTGTAAAGTTATTCTTTCACTGTCGTGATACCATACAATAATACCCGGTATATTTATATGGGGCCCTCATATAACCGGGGATTTATCTCTTATTCCCGCCATTGCAAAAACAAATAGTACTTATACCACTTTTCTATATAATTTCGACTTCTTTTATTTGTATATTTATTGTTATGATTTTTTATCATTGTTGTATTAATAGAAAAATAATTATACGTGGCTAAAAAATTTTTATCATTCAAACCTGCAATGTGTTTGTGCCCTGTTTTATACATAATCCTTAGGTCGATATCCGATTGAATGCCTATATTTAACAAGCATTTATTGGTATGTATAAACTTTAATACGTATAAATTTAATTATATAATTATACTTATATATGATTTACTAATAAAAAATATTTATGTCACGTTGGCATCAACTTGGGGATGCGAACTGCGCTAGCTAAAATGCTTTATAATACTATAAATTTGTGTAGCATTAAGTTTTGAAATATAATCCACACTATATGATTGAATTCATTCTATTTTTTCAATCTCTAGTCCCTTAACTACTGTTTTGGTATCATGGTCATAACTTTCTCCGAACAACTTATAGATATTTCTTGTTTTTGCTGTTTTTTTACGCAAACTTTCTTTTGTAAAGCCCGGAAGATTAGTTGCAATTTTACTATATACTAACCCTCTAGCTTGTTGATCATTGAATCTACTATTATCACTTTTAATTTCTTTGACTCTTTCTTTGAATTTTTCAGCAAAGAGATACAAGCATCTTATTTCTTCTTGGTAGGCACAAGTTACACGTTTTTCTGCCCGGCTTGTATTATAGTATAATTGGAGTAAAGTTTTTGGCTTCAATTCCTTGCTTTTATTTTCTCTATCATTATTATCAATCGACTTACTTGGCATAGATAGTTCTTTTATTAAACCTTGTACTTTATCAGGTTCCATAGATTTTGTTTCACTTTGTGGGATAGCTTTACCACCATCTACGGATAACTTACTTACTGCCCCTGTTAGATTAGAGGTTTCTTCACCTTCATCTTCCACTGCCTCTGACATATCTACGTCCTAAACTTTAGCTGATGCCGTTCCTTCATTATCTACGAAACAAATAGGACAAGTTTTTTGCTTATCTCTATTACTTTTTTCAAAACAGTCATGATGGAGTATATGACCACACACGAGCGTGGTAAATGCTTTGGGTAGATTTAACAAAATTTCTTCATTACATTCATGGCAATTCTCTAGCTCCGGTATTGTGATATTACTTGCGAGAGAGTTTGAATGACCTCTTAAGATATTTATTCCTAAGGCTTTCAATAATTCTTCTCGTTTGGGGTATTTTTTGGTAAGTTCTCCTTCGCTAAGTGGTTCATTACTCATAGTATAGATTACGATAAGTTGGTTAATAATGAAAATTTTTCTTATCATTTTATACTTACCTGATTATATATTATTTTTTTACTGCCCAGGATTATTTGTTAGATAAAAGTAAACAGATATAATATCCAAATCAATATAATTATCCGAATTTTGACTAGATAAGTCTTTGCAATTTATAATTCATTTATTTTATTATATAATATACTTCCTGTTATTAACAAACCAATTTGTAGATTTTATGAAATCTTATTTTGGGTTTAGCGATCCATTCATTTACGAATTATTTAGTATGGGCCAGGAGAGTCAAAGACTTGATCCAAATGATCATCGCTTGATCTTCGCTAGCAATCGTGGATAAATAATTTAGCTTAAGGATAGACCAAAAGGGTCATTACTCTGCAATAGGTGCAATTAGTGAGTTGGTTAGTACCGAAATACTTCTATGCTAATCTCCGATTCGTGGATTTAAAACACATGATATCGCTCTACTGAGACTCATTATAACGTCATGTGATTTCGAAGTTACGATGTGGTTATAATTATTTTCAGATTGAATTTGCTATATTTACTTAATTTATTTATTTTTGCGCATTAATTATATTACCATATTATAACAATCATGACAAGTAATACTAATAATAATACTGATCCAAGTGAAAAATTTTCTCAATTATACAAGGGCTTTTATATAAGAAAAAAGATATAACAGCTATTCAGAAAAAACTTGGTATTAACAGTAATATAAATCAAACAGCAGTGTCGGAGAGCAAGAAAGCGAAAAAACTTTCCGATTCATATGAATTGTTGTTAGAATTGGTGAGAGATTTAATATCTATACAGGGAAAACTTGGTATAGATATCAATCCCATTTTAGAAGCGGAACTTAGAAGAGATAAAGCCTCTTCAAATAAACCAATTAGATTATTTGATTTGCTTTTATACTTAGAAGACAATATAACGACAATTCAGGAAAAATCGGTATTGTCGGTTATACTAATCAAGAAATGGCAAAAGAAGCTAATAAAAATGCGAGAGTGTACCTCCAGAAGTTTGAGAAATTCCACGGCCCCTTAGAAGATGATCCAGGTGTGCTAATGAAGAAATTCGTTGATAGGGGGTAAAAAAATTTTGGTTTACTGGTGAGGGACTACCATTATTTCTGAATGTCTCTTTTCAACAATTGTATGAGATTTTTGTCAAAAAATCGGCTAGTGACAATCAGTACCCATGTCTAGAATCAAAAGTAAAATAAGAAAAATTATCACATATATATATACATCACAGCAAATAAAAATTCTTTGTTTGAAATTAGCTGGAGGCTGTCAAATACCCGATTACCCATTCTCCACTACTAAATAAAATTATTTGTAATCCACGATGTGCATTTCCAGATATTCTAGCATCGACAAGAATGAAATACATATACAAGTTTTCGAAGCAAAGAAGCATGATTAGTAATTGTATAGATCTATAATATCTGATATCTTAGTATTTTTTTTCTTTAGTCATTGAAGCAATTGGTTTGTCATTCATCACACCATAATGTTCGACTAATGAAGCATAGCCTATCTTATGCCTATATGCCAATTGTCATAAATATTGACGGCCAGTATCATTCTTACCTCCATGTACTCTAGAAGTATGATCAGCACCTATTTTTCTTAACATATATGAGGTAATTCTATAGCAACTTAAGAATTGATAAGAGGTGCAACATTAGTATTCCCATTTTTATCTTTTAACAAGAAGGGAAATTTATCTGGTATTGATCTCTGAATCCAGATAAGTAATTCTCTTGCCCGTATTGGATTTTTTCATTGAAAGGAATGGTCGAAGTTCTTCTACTTCACCTTTATTTTTTGCATAACCAATACAGTACCAAAAATGGTCAGGATTATACCATGACTTGCGACTTGGTTTGTATCGGTTAATACGAAGATTTTTCACATCTGCCGATCATATACATAGCATTATTATTATGTCTATTAGATTTTGCATTAAAGGAGGCTTGGTAATATTACATTCGTTAAGTCTTTTCTGAACCTTTTCCAGATAAAAGAACTTGGGACAATCATAACCATTAATTCCACGAAGTATACGCTTTCTTGCTTGAATCTGATTTGCTTCTTTGGTAATAAAAGGTATTTTCATTGCCTCAGTAATGAGATAATCAGCTTCTAAGCTACACAACTCTTTCCATAATAAATTAAGATGGAAATTTCCTGCAACAGTAGTAGGAGCAGAAGAAGCCAAGTCATATGCTATTCCATTTATTTCTTCAGGTAAGAGATTATTTTTTATAATATCTTGGGCAATAATTTTAATGGGATCTCTTTAATCAACATGTCTCCCAGGAGCTCGAATAGGAATAAAAGTATCAGCTTGCTCCTTACTTAATCTCAATTCTTGGAAGCCTGATCTCTAGCTTTTCGAGCCTGCTCTTTTGTCTTGCCATTTGAAAGTTTATTAGCCAACTCTTCGACATAACTACTAAGCTGTGGTAAACTAGTTTGTAGAGTCAATTTGTAGTGTTTTACAAATGATGTAGCAATTTTTGCCATGGTTAGTATAGCGAAGCTAGTGTCTTTGACACATATGTTAATTGAGATGGTTTATGTAGACTATTTTCGTCTGATATATACTATGGGAATTCTTTTTTCAAATCAAAATTAATTACGCTTTTTCCTCCTATACCTAGAAAAAAAGAGTTTTTGTACTTGCATAAGCAAGAGTAGTATGTCGATTTAAAATTTACTAACATATAGGATATAACAAAAAAAATTTATAGCTTTGGGGTAGGAGCCAGGCTATAATAACACTTTACAGTATTTTATTTTTATTTTTTAATATAATTCTCGAATGGTGATGGAGGAATCAAGACCTCTTCCTAATGACACATATCCATATTAATTTATTATATTTTGGTCTATCGATTATAATCATGTGATTCGTTTTGGGATTGTAAATTTTTGGCTTTCTCCAACGATTAGCCAATTTGGATAATTGCTTAGCAGTAATTGTTTCTTTAGTATATTCCAGCTCTTTAGTATATAATTTATATATTTTTTTAGTGTGGTATGTAGTATCAGTATGTAAAGTTATTTTATCTCATAATAAATTCGAAATATTTAAATATTTGAATTTTATACATATATTATATATTTCATTCTAGAATACTTTCATGGATCGCGCTATCTGCCCTCACATTAAAAGAGATGGATCCATATGCGGAAATAAATGCTGGTGACCTATGGGTTGTTAGAGCGAAATATAGAGAAATTCCCCTGCGGTATTTGTGGAAAACCTACTATATCCATTACAGGGTATTGTCCAAAACATTCTGGTCGATTTCATTCATTGAATTATCAGATGAGACAAAAAGGGCTTATTTCCCAAGATGATGCAGAACATCGAAGTTTTGCTTCTTCTGAGTAGGCTCGAAGAAGAGATAAAACCTCAAATTTCCAATTCATCGCCTACAATAGATAAAATTTTTAGTATATGACATTTTAGGCGACACAAAAATCCCTTCTGTGATATAATATAGCCATGGGGACAAATTTTTTCCAATCGCGTTTTTTAAGCGTCACAAAAACCCCCTTTGTAAGATATATCATAGGCCATTATTAAATAGATACATATATTAACAGATATCAAACATATCCTGATACAACTGTATATCAGAACTGGGAGCGATTTCTAGTTCGTCGGGTGAGAGTTTACTATACCCATAACGTGTATCCTCGCCATTTTCATAGAATTGCCCTTCACTCGTTTGGTATGGTGGTAATTTGGGAGCATCTTCATTGTCAAATGCTCCAACTAAATAGTAATGCGTATTTTTATTATTAGTAGTTTTAAACTTTATCCCATAGATTGCAGAAAGTGCTGAATTTAATAAACCAAGTTTTGCT
>CAJVPY010002352.1:0-16393 GCA_910591965.1 Dentiscutata erythropus | reverse complement strand
ATTGTAGCAACTATATCAATAATTGCTAACACTATTATATGATATAAAGAAATATCAGTATTGAATGCAAAAAGAAACATTAAGGAAACAAATTGAAAATACTCAAGAAGTATTCAAGAACCAAGACAAATTACTACTTTTAGTAGCCAAATATATAGCAGAACATTTACAAACTGATACACCTCAGTTGACCAATACTAAAGAAACACTTTGTATTCTAATTGATATTATAATCCAGAACAAATTCAAGGACCTAAAAACTAATAATATTGAATATGCATTAGAAACACTATTAAAGCAACTTGATTAATGGAAACAACCCTTACTCAATTCGTAAACAAATTAAGAAATCAAATTACCAAAGCAATTGAAGCAATAACAGCTAGAACAGTTACTGAACAAGAATTAGAAGCATTGCAAACTGTCTACCCACTAGTAATAGTAAACGATAACCCGCAAGATAGCTTTGTAATAATCAACCAAAGAAGAGCACAGGAAAATACTGCAATAGAAGCCTTGAAACGAATCAGAACAAATATAAATTTGTTATATCTATTTGAATCAGCCTCATTAGACCTAGCAGCAATTAGAAGAACAAACCTAAATACTGGAATATTAGCATTATTACAAACATTAGATTATTTAACAGATAGAACTTACCCATTTTGCTTTGTGAAAAACGTTACATCACAAATTCAAGGAATAAATGAAATATTAGATAGAATAGTACCATGAAACTATAATAACTAAAAGACTTAGTAAAACTTCAAAACACAGGGCAGAATTGAATTATGCAAAAATTTCTGAAACTAAACTTTTTAGAAATTATTAAATTTACAGCAACAATTATTTTTACAAAAAGAAACCACAGGAGAAATATACTTTTGCACCTCAGGATAATTATCCAAGACAGATAGAAAGATTTTTAGAAACCCCCAGATTTAATTATATCTGGAACCTCCAACTAGTACTTAGAAATACCCTTTTAAAAGAAATTGACCCTAACCAAAAAATACTATTTCAAAGATCTACCAACGAAATATTATTTGATATAGATGTAACATTATCAAATTTAATATCCTGCTGTAATCCTACAAGTAACTCAACAATAGGAAATTTATTATGATTACTACAATTTACTAAAGCTCTTATTAGATTCAATTCACAAATACCTGCAAATTTTCAAGAACGAAAAGATATACAGAAACTTTAACAGCAACTGTCTGATAATTCGAACAAATATGGGACATAAACCTAAAACACAACGTACCCAATTCATTGAAAAATATATTATATAATCTTATATTTATAGCAGAAGATTTGCTAATAAAAGAAGGAGCCAAAACAATTAAGGACGAAGAAAAAGAATTAAAATATTTCGAAAAGATATTTTAATGGAAAATTTAGGATTCACAAAAACTGAAAAGAAACATATTAAAACAAAGGAACAATATAAGCTCAAACTTTTATTCAACTCTCTGAAACATATATATCAGAAGGATAAATTTAAATACGAAGAAAGTAAAAAAGTACAAGAATTACGGAGAAGAGTCAAGTGGCCGTCAAGAGAAAGAAACTTCCAATTACTAGAATCTGTGATAATTAAAATAAAAGAAAACCCATCAGAATACGGATTATCAACCAAAATAATTAAAACATACCAGGAAAAAGTATATCTACTACTGCATAAAAAAGGAAAATCGTATACTAGCCTACATTTCTTACTTCTAATTGAATCATTGGAACTTGAGAAGGAACTTCAAAAAGAAAGATTCAAGAAAAATAAGGCATCAATAATTCAGAATATAGCATCAGAATTTTATAAAAATGAAATACAAACCTTTATAGAAAAGAATAAAGAAACTACAATTCAAGAAATTGAATTAAAATTGGAAGCTCTTGAAGAAATCTTTAAGATCAAGTTAGAAGAAATCGAAGAAACTAATGGAACTAATTGAACAGCAAAATAATTACTATATTATATTAAGATACCTAATAGAAAAATTCATTTACCTCAAGAAACAGAAACCACAGAAAATATATCTCAATTGGCGAAATAAGAAAACTTATTATGAAACCCTCTTGACATTTGAAGGATTGAAATCAGGATTTCAACACCTTCTGCTAATATTGGAAAAATACGAATTACCTAAAATAGCACATGAATTTAGAACCAAATTTGGTCAAAAATTAGAAATTTCAAATGCCTACAAAAGTCTACGATATAAGAAGTGGTTAGCATATAACCAAGAAATACATTCTGAGATCCAAAAGATTGAAAGAATATGAAATTTACAAGAAACTATATTATACGAAAATGAAGCAACACATCAGAAAATATAAGTTCAAACTAGATACCTGAATATATTAAGAAAAATAGTAGAAGCCTCAGCAACAGGAAATAAATTAAATTACAGAGGATACGAAACCAGGTTACCTACTATTGACCTCCTACTTACAGGACAATACCAACCATTTTGATAATGGAATCAGAAAAATTAGTTGAACTCTTGGAACAACGAATTAATATTTACCAAAACTTAACTGATATTAACAATTATCTTAATACTGAAACTGAAACCGAACAATGAATCAAATTAGAGACCTATAAGGAATTATTTGAAGAACTAGGAAAGGATATAGAAAAACAGATAATTGCAAAAGTAACTAAATCATAAATTTACTAGGAAACAACTGGACACGAAAATGCCCAGGATGCAACATCCTATATCCATACTACCTCTTTAAAGAATTCGATAGAAACAAACCAATATTCTTTGACCATTGTAACAACTGTAGAAACCAATTTTATATAATAACACAGAGAATTTCAAATATTGATCTTCCTACAAGAAGATTAGTACAAGGAATATTATTTAAGAAAATAAATGGTAAACCATACATATCCCTATCAGAAAGAATTGATCCAGAAAGACCCTACTGGCAACATTTTCAAGGACCAGGAGGAAAAGGAAACCTAAATACTCATGGTCATCCATACGAAACAGCTAAAGAAGCATTTTTCAGAGAATGCCTCGAAGAAACCAACTTAGAACTACAAAAAGAAAAATTGATAAACATTTGGAAAGAAACTGCTCTAAGTAGATTGGAATGGATGTCATAAAAGAACTGTCCAATACTCGAAGCAAAATTCAAAATCGAATGAACTATTTTTATATATCTAGTAGATGACTGGATGGAACCTCAATGAATGGAACCTACCAAAGCCTCAGAATGGCAATGGTATACATTCGAAGAAATGATGACATTACAACTAATCCCTATGTTTGCACAAAATTTAGAATTAATATTCGGAGAAATTAATGCTTATTATGAAGAGGAAGCATTACATGAAAGAAACCCCGAAAAGCAACCGTATGATGAAATTGAATCGCTTGATGATGAAGAAGATTATAAGGAATCTCTTGACAAGATGACGAATCAAGATTTCGAATCAGTCAATAAAATACCTGAATATGTCACCAGACACGAGATTCTATGGATGGAAAACTACGTAGATAAACTCCAAAAGAAACTTCAAGAAACTAAGGATCGAATCCGCAGAGCTAACAAAATTATCAATGACCACTACAAGACAAAATATCTTGTAATTTTCGAACCAAAAGATAGAACCCACGTGGTCGCATCAATAAAGAAACCAACATTAGCCGAATTAAAGATTCGACCCTATATTTGGAACAAACTCATAAATCGCAACTTTACATACAGGACCGCTAGAATGATAAGGAACAATCAAGAACAATTTCTTATCAAAATAAGAAACCCGAAACAAGATGACTCATCAGGATCAACAGTAACAATCGAATTTTTATATTCACAATACGCTAATCATACGTTGATCTAGGAACACCATTTTAAGAAATAAAGCCGAAAGACTTTGGAAACTCAATTTGACCATAAAAGGAAAAACCCGGTGAAATCTATCCGGACAAGTAGATCGATGCTTGAGCCATGACCAAATATAGTTTTGATTTACATAGTACGCCGCACACCCCAATGTTGAACGGCTTCAATAAATTCTTCCCAAAAAGGGTTTTCTATTGCCGTAAAAGGAATACCAGCAGAATAAAAATATTTTGCTAATATATTATCAACATCAGATTTTTCCACTGACATAGAGACAGAGTCTTGAATATTTAATGAAACCTTTATGTTTTTTGGAAGCTTTGTACACTTTAATAAATGTTCTTTAATCTACCGATTAAATGAACAAAGTCTTCCTCACAATGATTACACTTCTGACGAGGTGTTGATCGACCTTGTTTGTCACTTTCTGTGACTTTTGTAAAATTTGAGCGAACCTCTTTAAATGGAGGCCTTCCACGGGACATAGTTAATGAAAATATCGTAATAAATATATTATTAGTAATCGTAATAAATATATTATTAGCAATCGTAATAAATATATTATTAGTAATCGTAATAAATATATTATTAGCAATCGTAATAAATATATTATTAGCAATCGTAATAAATATATATTATTAGTAATCGTAATACCGTAAACTGCTGACTCAAGTACCCGGTGTGATGCAATTTTTCATATAGTGAAAATTAAAATTCACGTATATTATATATCACATACACACATAAATAGTATTTTAAAAAAATTGATTTGCCAAAATCGGTCTAATAGGGACAGGGACTGACCGATCCATCCCTACTATGAGCCGAGGTGATCATTAAGATCAGTGTTGGCAATTTTACCGGCCAACCCAAATTTGTTTGGCCTTTTCGGCTAAGAAATTGACCGAATTGGCTGTTTTTTGGCGGCCAAAAATATGTTTGGCCGGTAAAATTGCCAACACTGAATAAGATTAATAATATATTTTGCACTTGTTGCGCCAAAAATTATGTACTTCTTTAAAACGCTAAAACTTTTTACCAATAAATTTTCTTAAAAAAACAGATGATAACTTTATACATGTGTTATCAACCGTTTTTTTTAAAAAAAAAATTTATCTGTAAAAAATTTTAGTGTTTTAAAGAAGTACGTACGTACTGTACGCACTATATTTTTTGGCACAGCTAGTTCAGAAAATCGAAATACAGTGCATTAATCTTATTAATCAACAATGATCACGAGAAATTGAAGCATCTTTCGAGTATAGACTAGAGTTGCAGGTGAAACTAATTAATTTCACCGGTTTCACCAGTTTCACCTGGTGCACCATCGATGCACCGTTGAAGATTAGCTTCATCTATAACTCTAGTTTTATCATCGGTGCACCAGTTTCGCCAGTTTCGCCTGGTGCACCATCGAAGATTAGTTTCACCTGCAACTCTAGTATAGACTTCCTTAATTGTGAATAGCATTCATTTTGATGCTGATCGAGCTCTTCAGGAGTATTGATCGGTATGCTAATAAAGTACGTATATACAAAATTTCATAATTCTTAAAGTTATAAATAACCGTGATTTCTTAGATTTTTAAAATAAAATTTATGTTGTTTGTAATTCAAATTTAAAATGTATAAATTAAACCAAATCAATACTAAACACCCTATTTCAAAATTCCAAGAAAGTCTATGGTTCGAATATTGCAATGATCCAAAATCTTATAATTACAACGGAATTAATATTATCGATGTAGACAAATCTAGATCTACGCGAGAAGCTGTTTTCGCTGCTAACAACTTGATGTCAAGGTATGGAATTTTACGAAGTACCTTTCATGATAAAGATGACGACGGAAAACCTACGAGATGCTACCGAAGAGAATATCCAATGGAACATGCGAAAAATGTTGTTCATTTGATGATGACACCTGTTGATATAGATGAGTTAGTAAAAATGCCTTTTAAACTTGAAAAATCATACCCTGTTCGATTTTACGTTATAGTGGATCCAGTTAAATCGGATTATAAAATATGTTTAATTGGTCATCATATTGTTATTGATGGTATAAGTAGTTATAGCTTAGTACTTGATTTTTACAAATTGTTATTCGGTGAATCCTTGCCAATACTTAATGGGATAACATATGACGGTTTTATCTCGCAACATGAGGAATGGCTTAATTCCAATGATTTTAGACTCAAACAAAAATTTTGGTGTGATCAAATCAAGTCAACTAAAAATGTTGAATGGCCAATGCAACTACCATCTGTTCAGCACTCTTTACATGATAAACAAAATGCACACCAATATCAAGTTTTTCATAATAATGCTGAAGAATTAAGAGCTCTAGGTTATAAATTTAATGTTACCTGGTTCATCACCATGTTTTCGGCTGTATGGATCACTTTGTCGTCATTCATTGATTTAAAGAATGCAAATATCTGGCTTCCATTCTCTGCACGTTCCATGCCAATTAATTGTGATAAAAATGCATTATCTCGACTTGTTGGTAATTTCGCTAACGTTATGCCAGTTCATCTAAATATTGATGCATCTAATTCAATTGATTTGCGTTCAACTATTCAGCAAGTAGCAAAATTGATATTTACCGCAAAGCAAAATGAAATGTATCCATTTATTGATCTGGCAAGATATGCACAACAAACATTAAAACGTCAACTTATTCAACAAATAATTATTACCAAAACACCAAAAATGCCTATGAATTGTCAAGTCAAAGCTGTACGATCTGATGTAGAACTCTGGTTTGATTTTAGCGAACAATCAAATAGCATGATAATGTTTAATATTAATTATAATCCAACGATTTTTAATAACCATAATATTAAATTAATAGGAGAACAATTTTTAAAAGTAATAAATATAATGAAAAATTATGATGACTTAGAATTAAAAATTCCAAAACTTTCAATCGATCAAGATAGCATAACGTTAATTAAATTAAAATCTAAATCCGAAAATGATTTATCAGTACCACAATCATTTCCAACAATCCAAGAACTTTTTCAACAACAAGCAAAGAAATTACCAAATCAACTAGCATTATACATGGGTGAACTTGGATTATCAATGACATATGAACAACTAGATAAGAAAAGTAACCAAATTGCTCGATATCTTTTTCAAATTGGGGTGAAAATAGAAACCTTAGTTGCAATTCATTTAAATCAGGATATGTATATGATTCCTTGGATATTAGGTATTCTTAAAGCTGGCGGCGCTTATGTTCCTATTGATAAAGCATATCCAGCAGAAAGAAAGAATTATATAATTAAAAATTCTAAAATTTCATATTTTATCACTGATGAGGAATGTAATAATTGGGTTGAAAACTTTTCTGGTAAAACAATTCAAAGTAATACAATGGATGTTATTAAACAATCTGATAGCACAGTCGAATCAGTATGCCATGGAGAAAACCTTTGCTATGTTATGTACACTTCTGGTAAGAAAATTTGATTTTATGGTTTTACTTTTTAAAGAATTATAATTAACACTTTTATTTTCGATTATTTTAGGATCAACAGGAAAACCAAAAGGTGTATTGGTAGAACATAAAAGCATTACAAGTTTATTAATGGACCCTAAATATGAGCATTTTAGATATAAAAATGGAGGAATTAGGGTATTACAAGCGCTATCCATGGCTTTTGACGCATCATTATTAGGTTGGGCAATGGCGATTACTAATGGTTCAACTATTTGCTTTGCTAAAAATCCAAATTTATTAGTTGGAAATTACTTATTAGATGTTATAAAATGTAACGAAATAGAAGCAATGAATATTGTACCAACCATCTTGGCTACCATGTCACCTAATAACTGTAGTCCAACTTTAAAATATCTCGAAGTTGGTGGAGAAGTTCTTCCAAATAATTTGGCAAACATTTGGAAGAATCGTCTTAAGAAATTTTTTAATACATATGGCCCTACTGAAGGAAGTGTTATGGTAACAAATTACGATATCATAACTGAACAAAATCTTGTCACAATGGGTTCGGCAATTGGAACTCCACGTGATCATACATCTATATATATTTGTGATCCAATAACACAAGAATTAGTAAGTGATAAAGGAGAAATATTGATTGGCGGTGTTGGATTGGCAAGAGGATATTTGAGACAGGATGATATCAATAAAGAACGCTTTATATTTCACCCAAAATTACAAAAACGTTTATATCGTACTGGTGATCAAGGATGTATTCTAGAAGATGGTAAAGTTATATATTTAGGAAGGTTTGACCGTCAAGTGAAACTTCGTGGGCTCAGAATCGAACTTTCTGAAGTTGAAACTATAATTTTGAGTAAATGTCCAGAGATTTGCTATGTGTCAGTTCAAGTTAATGAAGAAAAAAAGTCATTAGTCGCATTCGTTATGCCAAAGAATTTGGACCATAAAGAAATTCGAAATAAATTAATCAAAACAATGGCAAAATTCCAAATTCCAGATATTATACCAGTTGATAATTTACCCTGTATAGATAATGGAAAGATAGATCATGCTAAGGTTAAGAATATTATGCCCAAATTACTCAAAAAAGCTATTGAATCTGTAACTCAATATAAGAATTCTAAAGTTTCGCTTGTTTCACATCTACAAGCCATATGGCAAAAAATCCTTGTGTTAAAAGAAAAACCAGATATTAATACTAATTTTTTTGACCTTGGCGGCCATTCTCTTTTATTATTACAATCACAAAAGGAAATTCAACAACAAATTTCACCAGTTGATCTTGTTGACCTTTTCCAAAATCCAACAATTGAATCTTTGGCAAATCATCTCATACCTACAGATCAATCTTTGGATTTAGATAATTCTATAAGGACGTCTAATAATGATCAAGTGATAACTGCAAATGAAATAGCAATTATAAGCATGGTTGGTTGTTTCCCTGGAGCTGAATCAGTTAATGAATTATGGGAAATGATAAAGACCGGGCAACATGGGATTCACACATTTAGTGACAAAGAGCTTGATAAGATGAATACGAAAAATAGTAATGATCCTCATTATGTACCAAAATGTGGTGTGCTCTCAAATATTGACAAATTTGATGCCGAATTCTTTAAAATTAATCATCAAGAAGCAATTTCAATGGATCCACAACAACGTCTGTTATTAGAAAAAAGTGTACAAGCTTTAGATGAAGCGGGAATCAATCCACAGTATGAAAAAGGACGAATTGGAGTATTTGTTGCAATTGAAAAAAGTACATACAAGAACCATTCATATGATAATGAAAATGATATTTCAAAAAAATATAGTGAAGAACTTAATACCTCATTCGGAAGTGCAGCAACGAGAATTGCATACCATTTAAATCTTAAAGGGCCAGCATTTTCTCTTAATTCTACTTGTTCTAGTTCTTTAACTGCATTAAAGACAGCATGTAATAGTATTCAATGTGGTGATTGCGATGTGGCTATTGTTGGTGCTGCTTCTATTGTATTACCACAGTCTGGTTATATAGCACAATTAGATCTTATTTTTTCAGCAAATGGGATATGTCGCCCATTTGATCATAATTCTGATGGAACTATTCTTGGAAACTCTGTATCGGTCATTGTTTTGAAACAATTACCCAATGCAATTTCTGATCGAAATCCAATTTCTGCTATTATTAAATCAATTGAGTTAAATAATGATGGAAATAATAAGTTAGGTTATACAGCACCAAGTGTAGATGGACAATATGATGTAATTAAAAAAGCTATTCAATCCGCTAATCTTCTTCCTGCTGACATTAATTTTATTGAAGCTCATGGAACTGCCACTAAACTTGGTGATCCTGTTGAAATTAAAGCTCTCACAAAAGTATTTGCTGAATATTCACCAACAACTAAGAAGCATTGCGCTATAACTTCTGTGAAATCTAATATTGGTCATTGTAATGTTGTAGCTGGTTTTACTGGGTTAATAAAAACTGTTAAAGCATTAGAGGATCGTGTTATACCTCCTATGGCAAAAGGTCATTTCGAAAAAGCTAATCCATTAATAAACTTTTCATCCAGTCCATTTTATATTGCTTCTGAGTTACAAAATTTAAATAAAACAGGAACAATATATGCAGGGGTAAGCTCGTTTGGTATCGGGGGAACAAATGGGCATTGTATTTTAGCATCATATAAAAAGGATAATTTAAATTTTGAAAATGAAACAGCCAAAAATACAGAGAACATTAGAGTTATTCTACCTTTTTCAGCGAAATCTATTAATGGCCTAAACAGCATTAAGAAGGAATTTAAGAATTATTTCAAAGGTTACGATTTATCAACACGTAATTTGTATAATTTATGCAATATTGCAAGAACTCTTCAAATGGGTAGAACCCAGTATGAATTCCGTGATAAGATAATTGCCACATCAATATCTGATGCATTAAGCCAACTTGAACAAACAAAATCAACAATACATGTAACATCGCCTAAAGAAAATATAATTTTTATTATATCCGGCCAAGGCAGCCATTCTATTTCAATCCATCGACATATTTACAAATCATCACTATTGTACCAAGAAAGATTCAAGGAATGTGTGAAAATTTTACAAAAATATGATCCTACAGTACCTGATCTTATCAGTTATATGGAAAAGGACATTCATGATCCAACTTATGATTCTTTGTTAATTTTTATGTCAAGTTATATATCGGCTGAAATTCTCAGATTGGTTTTTAATGTACAAATTTCTGGAATTGTTGGGCATAGTCTAGGACAATACGTGGCTGCCACACTTGCTGGGGTATTTCCACTTGATATTGCTTTAGGAATCGTATTAAAAAGAACACAAATTATGCATAAAATGGAAAGAGGTTCAATGTTGGCCACTAATTTAAATAGCAAACTTACAAACAATTTTATAAAGGTTGGGAAAATATCTTTAGCAGCAATAAATGAACAAAATCAATGCATATTTTCTGGAAAATCGAAAGACATTAAGGAGCTAGCAGTAATTCTTAAAACTCAAAATTATAAAATTAAAATTCTTAATGAAGCATATGGATTTCATTCGCATCTAACAGATTCCATTTTAGATGAATTTGAAATAGAGATTTCTTCATTACTTAATAAAGCATCTAAACAAGCAGCTTCTACAATTATTCCTTTTATCTCAAATACCACTGGAAGGTGGGTTAATGCTGAAGAAGTGTATACAACAAAATTTTGGAGAGAACATTTACGAAAAACTGTCCAATTTGAATCTGGAGTAAAAACTGTTTATTCAACATTTTCAAACCCAATTTTTATTAATGTCGGAATTGGAATTAATACAAGTAAATTGGTCCAAAGAATATTAAATAATAATATAACGATTCTAAATAGTTTTGTTTTGGATAAGACTAGTTTTGAAGAAATAATTGGAAATTGCTGGTGCAATGGAATTGAAATTAATTGGCACAATTACTATAAGCATATTTGTCCTTTGATGACAAAAACTCAACTTATTCGATTGCCTGGATATTCATTTAATCATACTTGTAGCTATTGGGTTCAGCAATCTCATCAAGCGTCATTAGTAAAATCTAATGCTGATGGTTTTGTATCTAATGAAATAGACCAACAGCCACTTGCAAAATATAACAATTCATCCACAATTGAAGGCAGAGTAATTCTTTGTTTTAAGAAAACTCTTGGTCTGAACAATATTAATATAAACAGCAACTTCTTTGATTGTGGCGGTGATTCTCTTTCAGCAATATCATTAATTAGTTTATTAAACAAAGAATTTAATTTTGGACTTTTATCACTAAAAGTTCTATTCAACTCTCAAACGCCCCTTGATTTAGCCAATTATATTAAAGAAATTTTAAGCACAAACATTTCGCCTACAATTAACAATGATTTTAATAAATCAACATCAATAACAAAATTCAATCATGGATGTGAAACTATTAATCCAATATATATGATACATCCAGTAAGTGGGTCTTGCATATTTTATAAAGATATTATTAGTTCATTAGATAATATAACAGCCTATGGGTTTGAATATCCTGGATTTCACGATACACCAATAGAATATCATTCTGTACAAGATCTTTCTGAAATTTACCTTAAAGATTTGTTAAAAAATAATCAAAATGATTCATATAATCTTTTTGGTTCTTCATTTGGCGGACTTGTAGCATATGAAATGGGATGCAAATTGGTTAAACAAGGAAAATCAGTGAATATAATCATGGTAGATACACCAACTGCTCAAGATGTGAAGAATTCAATAAGTGTAGCAGAAATTTTACATTATACTTATTCTAAAATATATAATTTAGATGAATTAATTGGAATAGATAATGATGAGAAGGCATTGCAGATAGCCATTAAAAAAGCATCAACCTTGGGTATGAAACAAAATCAAGTAATTATCACAGAAGACACTGTGACAGCAATGCTAAAAAGATATTTTGACGTGATTAACTTTAATATAAAAGCAATTAGAACATATCAATTACCAAGATCTGAAAAACCAATACCGATTATTTATTTCAAAGCAAAGATAAGAAAAAATTTAGATCCTGAATTTCCAGAAAAAGCTTGGATTAAAATACAGGAAATTAATGGAGGAAAGTTTGATTGTATTGAATTGGATGGAGATCATATTAGTGTGAATTTTAATCCAGCATGTAAAAATATTACTGATTATATCAAACAATATTTCAAATCTAATTATTAGCATCGCACAAATATAAATAGCAAACTTGCTTTGCAAAAGTAGCTATTATTCCAATAAGCATACTTGTAATAAATAGTATTTACATTGTATTGCTATTTAAATAAATTAAAATACTTTTAATTTTAAGATTAAAAATATAGAATTAGAATTAGCCAAGTTGATTTGAGATCTAAAATGTAGTTACTGCGTACTGTGATCAGTGATTTTCATACATCACACCGGAAATCAGAAATCTAGAAATCTGTGATTGATTAAAATAATTTTTAGCCAATCATGTATTGGCATTTTTCCAGATTTTTGATTCCGGTGTGATGTATGAAAATCGCTGATCATGGTAATTTGAAAAGCGAGTAAAATCAACTTGGGTTTAATCTAGCAATATTCCGGTATATAAAGTATTATTATCATTTATTTATTATTTTTTATGCCATTTATAAAAATATTTTTTATTGTGATTTTGCATAAATTTTTTTTATAATAAATGATATTGGCAATTTAAAATAACAAGTTATTTATGTTTATTTTCATAATTTTATGACATTGTCATTTACCATCACTGCAATGCTGGAACTAATAGTCTAGATGCTTTAAAACAACTTATTCCTAATTAA
The DNA here is from genome assembly GCA_910591965.1 of Dentiscutata erythropus. Lineage (NCBI taxonomy): Eukaryota > Fungi > Glomeromycota > Glomeromycetes > Diversisporales > Gigasporaceae > Dentiscutata > Dentiscutata erythropus. The sequence continues at coordinate 3,226 of CAJVPY010002352.1, read as the reverse complement.
CTTAGAGTATTCTATGAAGAATAATCAAGTCATTTTATTATTATATTCGTTCAATAAAATTAAAAAATCATGGACCGGGTAGATCCTAAAAAGCTCGGGCTGGTCGACCTGGCCGATCTTTTTGTTAGTACATCTTCTGATCAGAATTAGATTCATATTTAGGTCTACGTGTAAAAAGCCATGAAGTAGTTCCTTGCCAAATCCTAATGATACTAATTATTTAATTTTGATTCTTTTACCTTTGGCAAAATTGCAGGCAACTTCCCTGCAAAATTTTGATTATTGCGCTTTGCAAAAAGATGTGAACACTGCAGATCATTTTTCATGTGAGAATCGGAGATTTTATAGATTTTTTGAGATTTTATGAATTAAACTGATTTCAAAGAAATATAAACGTAACCAATTGAAATATAAAGTAACGGACATCTGGAATCTTAGTAATTCTCAGCCGTCATCATCACTAAAATCACATGTTCGCATCTTTTTGCAAAGCGCTATAAAAATTGTTTTCGTAATACAAGTCGTTTAAAATCTCAAAGGACTAAATGCCGATGGTACTAGACTATACACTTAAAATCCCAAAAGAACCGTAAACTAAATCTCGAAAAAAAAAAGTCCAAATAGTTATAATCTCGAAGAATCACAATCCCGTAAATATAATATCCCGAACATAATATAGCATTTCAAAACTATTATAAATACAAAAATGTTATTGCGCTTTGCAAAAAAGGTGACCCTGTGATTTCACGGTGATGACGGCGGGAAAATTTCAATTCCCTATTGATCATAATTTTCAATCAATAACTTCTATATTTTATCCAAAATCTTTAAAATTCTCAAAATTCGAAAAATCCACTAGAATCGGCTGATTTCTCGTGATTTTACATGACATCATGATCTGCAGAGGTCACCCATTTTTGCAAAGCGCAATAATATTAACTAGGTGAGTCCTCCGGCCCGCTAATATGATAATCATTAGATAAATTAGGATTCGATCATCGATTCTAAATCGATTTTGGGAATCGACTTATGCCATTAAATTTTAAATTTGCACAACCTTGCTAACGGCCTGGGACTATCGAAGGGTGAACCAAAATCCCATATGGCGATGCGATGCCAAGGAAAATGTGCTTTCAATTACATAAAGCTTGTATAATTTAAGTTACATTTTCCCTTGGTGTCGCTCATATGTAAGAATAATTAACAATTGTAGATAAAATGATGAATTAAGATATAATATGCTAAAAAAAAATTTTTCACACACTGAGATAAACAATAAATTAAAATCTATGAGCCCAAAATGAGCCAAAAATGTATAGGAATTATTTTAAGTACGGTCAGAGTGATGTGCAAGTTAGAATTTTCAAATTTCATGCTCATTATGCATGAAATTCATATGTAATCCTGCTAATACGGGCCAGAATTATGAGATTCCGAAATATTCTCATGCATATCACTAGTCAGGAGAAAGTGAAATTTCGGGGTTTTTTTACCGGTCCAATAGTAACATGTATGATATGTATTCATATGTTATACATATTACTAATCATATTTTCACAAACACAAAGGTTCATTTTCCCCTGTGAGCCTCAAATGATTTCTATATATTTTCGGGTTCATAATCTTTTATTTCAAACAATTGTCCTACTATCTTATACTACGATACATTACATACAGTATTATGTCATTTATTCATCTTTTATATATCAATACCGTCGTTAATTATTCTTATGATCTTCGCTATATAAAATAGTCTTGATGCATTTGAAAAATCTGTGCTTGGTTATGCATATTGCGGATCATTGTGTGTAATGTAGACAAAGTTTTTAAAGTTCATAATGTTAGGGTTAGCGTTTTGCATAAGGTTAGAAACTAAGTGGGTATATAGTAAAATCGTATAAGGAAAATTTTTGTTAGAGCACTAAAGGCAGTGTTGTACATGGACAGTCCATGGACATGTTCATATTTCTAGAAAAAAGTGATGTTTGAAATTTCTGATCGTGCTACGTTACACCTGATTCTCGAAATCTGATTTGTATCAGAAACTCCTAGCACGGATTTTCGAATGCGACAAAAATCCTAATACAGTAATATTGATCGGATTTACACTATTTTTTTACAAGAACCGGTCCTTTAATGGTCCCACGGGTATATAATAATTTTCGGGCAAATAATTGGCCTGGTGATCAACGATAATATGATAAACATATCATGACATCATTTGTTCACCAGAACCAAACGATTTGGCCTAAACTAACCCCTAAGCTGACCAATATTACCAACCCATATTTCATGTCGATCATTGTAGATGTTGATTTAACTAAAATTTTTTAAAATTTTAATCACGATATCCAGACAACTATCTGACCAAAATTGATTAAAATTTTTTTTATTTGAATTCTATGAATCCATAGAATTCAATAAAAAAACTTTATTGATTTTGATCAGGTGGTTGTGGATATATCTTCGCTCAAAGTTAGAGAAGAATCAAACCGCCTATCAAAATAGAAGCTGCGGCAAATTTTTTCAAAACTTTGACGAAGATATTTCCACAATCATTTCATATGAAAGTTCCATTAATATCAATATAAAAATTTTTAATAAGACCTATAGAGGACAATTATTTTTCATGTGTAGGAATCAGGTTGTCAAGAAAATCTGACCAAAATCAATGAAGCTTTTTTTTATTTGAATTGTATATATTAATAGAATTTAAATCTAATTTCGATATGTATTCTATTCTTGCTTTTCCCAACTTATTTATTAATTTCAATGGAATTAAAATAAAAATCAAATTATAGTTATATAGATGATTATCAATTATGTGTTATCTTTGTTAAAGTTTAAAATTAAACTACTATTCGGATTTTGATAGTATTCGAATGCTCTGTATTTACTCTTTTTAACACCGATTCTTCTTTATATTAATGACTAACCATAATTATTCCAATCACTACTCCCATGACTGAAATATAGCATGACTTGCTTTACTGTTACCAAATTAATCGTTAATAGTGCTCCGAACGGGTCGGGTTAAAAATTTTCGGGTTAGAGCTTCAACCCGAACCGAAATTTTAGGGCTAATATATTAAATTTTTTTAAAAATGAATTCAAATAGCCTTTTTTTGCTCTTAAACGTTTAATAATTTATGTAACGATGATCATCGAAGTTGGCTAATCAAATCTAAGCGCGGTATGCTTATAAACTCAGCGGGCTACTACAGTA
>CAJVPY010002351.1:0-16396 GCA_910591965.1 Dentiscutata erythropus | reverse complement strand
TTTTTAACAATATCTATAATGATAATACAAATGTAACAAATAAATTTAACTAAACTAAATTTGATAAAAATTTGATTCATACTTTGAAATCTCAAATCCAAAATCCTAACAATACATATTTCTAACATATGTAATCTTGACAAAAATAGTTTAAATTTCAATTACTAATAGTTTTAAAATCCTGGTATTCAAAATCTGAAATAATTTTTCTATTCAGAATTTTGAATATCAGTTTAATATTGTTAAGATTCTGTTGAGTATGCCAGGGTAACTATCAGAAGTACAGGCACATGATAAGACGTGAAAATTATTGAATTATCTAGCTCCTGTATGTAGCTTTGTTGCAAAAATTTTATAAATAAAATATGTAATAAAGCAAATATATTACTTGTTATTATGATATGGATGTGGCGTCTTATTATGTGCCTGTACTTTTGGTAGTTGCCTTGGCATACTTGATTCTGTCTTAGTCGTGATTTATTTTAAGATTACATACTATCGGTATTTTGAATAAACCCTTTTTAAATGATTCATGTATTGTATACAAATTTAGAATAGCAAATTTTATTTAGAATAGCAAATCCCTATTTGGATTAGTAAATTTTACATACAATTGATACATAAATTTACTAACTAAAAAAATACATATTTTATTTAATTTCGCACAATATAAAATTTTGATCAATACAATTAAGATTTATACAAAAATCCCAACTGATAATTATGAACCCAATCCAATAAAATTTTAAAAAAATTTATTAGAGATTTTAAACCCAATTCTTCAATACTGATAGTTTGAACCCAAGACTAGAACCTTAAGAAGACCTTTGTTACTAGAGTTATAAACCCTTTGCTATTAGTAGTTTGAACTCACCCTTTTGTTACTAGTAGTTTTGAACCAAAGTCTAGAATCTAAAGATCTTTGTTACTGGTAGTATGAACCCAATCTAATAGGCTTTTTTTGTAGTTTTGCATCCGCCCTTTCATTACCGGTAGTTTGAACCCAAGAATAGAACCTAAAGAAGATTTTCATTACTTATTGTTATGAACCCAATCCAAAAGAATTAAAACTTAAAAAAAAACTTCATTACTGGTGATATGAACCCAATCCAATAAATTTTTTTTTTTAAAAAAAAAAAAATCTATTGTAATTTTGAACCCGCCCTTTTGTTATCGGTAGTTTGAACCCAAGGATAGAACCTAAAAAAGACCTTTGTTACTTATTGTTATAAACCCCATTCAAAAGAATTTTTTTAAAAAAATCTTTATTACCGGTTACTGGTAGTTTAAATCAAGATTAGAACTTAAAGAAGAATTTCGTTACTGGTAGTATGAACCCAATCCAATAGGTTTTTTTTTTTAAAAAAAAAAAAAATCTATTAGTAGTTTGAACCTGCCTTTTTGTTACTGGTAGTTTGAACCCAAACCTAAAGACCTTCGTTACTTTATTATTATGAACCCAATCTGAAAATTTTAAAAAAAATTTTTACTAGTTACTGGTAGTTTAAACTCGAGGTTAGCACTTAAAGAAGAACTTCGTTACTGGTAGTATGAACCCAATCCAATAAGTTTTTTTTTTTTTAAAAAAAATATATATTGATAGTTTTGAACCTGCTCTTTTGTTACTAGTAGTTTGAACCCAACTCTAAAGACCTTTGTTGCTTATTGCAATGAACCCAATCTAAGAATTTTTAAAAAAAATTTAACCGGTTACTAGTAGTTTAAACCCAAGGTTAAAACTTAAAGAACTCAGTCCAATAGGTTTTTTTTTTAAAAAAAAAATAATGTTCTATTAGTAGTTTTGAACACACTCTTTGAACCCAAGAATAGAACCTAAAGAAGACCTTCGTTACTTATTGTTATGAACTCAATCCAAAAGAATTTTTTCAAAAAATCTTTACCGATTTCTGGTAGTTTAAACCCAAGGTTAGAACTTAAAAAAGAACTTCGCTACTGGTAGTATGAACCCAATCCAATAAGTTTTTTTTTTTTAAAAAAAAAAAAATCTGGTAGTTTGAACCCAAGGATAGAATCTAAAAAAAACCTTCGTTAATTATTGTTATGAACCCAATCCAAAAGAATTTTTTTAAAAAAAATCTTTACCAGCTACTGTAGTTTTAAACCCAAGATTAGAAATTAAAAAAGAACTTCATTACTAATAATATGAACCTAATTCAGTAAAATTAAAAAAAAAAAATCTTTACCGATAGTTTGAATCTGCTCTTAGGAATTTTTTTTTTTTTTAAAAAAAAAAAGATCTTTATCATAGTTTTGAACCTAACATTTGTACTAGTAGTTTGAACCTGTCTTTTTGTTGCTAGTAGTTTTAAATCAAAAGCTAGAGCCTAAAGAAAGCCTTCGTTATTGGTAGTATGAACCCAATCCAAAATTTTTTATTTTTTTAAAAAAATCTTTACTTACTGCTGGTTTTGAGCCTGCCCTTTTATTACTAGTAGTTTTGAACCCAAGGCTAAAGCCTAAAGAAGACCTTTATTACTAGCAATTATGAACCCAATCTAATAAGTTTTTTTTTTAAAAAAAAAAATCTTCATCAGTAGTTTTGAACCCAATCCTTCGTTACTAGTAGTTGAACCTGCTTTTTGTTACCCGCAATTTTGAACCAAACACTAGAACCTAAAGAAGACCTTTGTCATTGGTATATGAACTCATATTTACTGATAGTTTTGAACCTGCCCTTTCATTACTAGTAGTTTCAAACTAAAGGCTAGAACCTAAAGAAGACATTCATTACTGGTAATTATAAACTCAATCCTATGATATTTTTTTTTTAAAAAAAAAAAGTAGTTTAAACCTAATTCTTCATTACTGGTAGTTTTGAATCTAAGGCTAAAACCTAAAGAAGTTGAATCGAATTATTCGTGACTAGTAGTCTTGAACCCAAGGTTTTTTTTTTTAAAAAAAAAATCTTCACTGGATTTTTGAACTCAACCCTTCATTGCTGGTAGTTTGAACACAAGGCTAGATCTAAAAAAGACCTCTGTTACTGGTAGTTATGAACTTAATCCAATAGAATTTGAAAAAAAATCTTTACTGGCAGTTTTGAACTCGTCTTTTCATTACTGGTAGTTTTGAGAATAAAGAAGTCCTTCATTACTAGTAGTTATAAATCCAATCCAATGAATTTTTTTTTTTTTTTAGAAAAAAATAATCTTTACCAGTAGTTCTAAACCCAAACCTTCATTACTGGTAGTTTTGAACTCAAGGCTCTACCTAAAGACCTTCGTTACTGATAGTTATAAATCCAATCTAACAGAATTTTTAAAAAGTTCTTTACCGGCAGTTTAGAACCAAGCCCTTGTTACTGGCAGCCCTTCGTTACTGGTAGTTTAACCCAAGGCTAGAACCAAAAGGAAACGTTCGTTACTGCTCTAAAACAACAGAATTTAGAAAAAGATCTTTACTGGTAATTTTTGATCCAACTTACTAGTTTCAATAAAAAACCTTTATCGCCAGTAGCTTTTTCAGATTTTAGTGGGTTAGGTTTATAACTCCCATCACTGATAGTTATGAACCCAATCTACTAGAATTTAAAAAAGATTCTCAACTCAGCATTGGTATTAGTAAAGATAGTTTTAAACTATTAAGCCTATTAGAATTTAAAAAATCAGTAATCTTCATTCCAGAACATTCTTTTCGATCTAGAGATCAATTTGCGCTATTTTTAGATTTTTTTGGTGTAACGAGTTTTTTTGATTTTATAGATTTTTTTATTATGTAATTTTTTATTGTAACTTAGTGCAAATCTATTTATTGGATGTATATCTATTCGAAAATCGAATAAAACAAATTTTTAAAAAATTGTCAAAATGGGCCTTTTTAATATGAATCACCCCATATTAGTAAATTTGTTTTAGATATAATAAATATTTTTTATACTAAGTAAATAATTTTTGGCTTTAAGTAAAGTTGTAAAGCACATAGTTTACATTCACAACTCTTCCTGACGATCACTTTTACCACAAAAATCTAAAATTTTTTAAAAAATACAAGTGTTTATAGAGGTTGAAACAGTCTGGAAAATAGCCCTTAAGCTCTGTAACTCAGTAGTTGTTATTTAGAGGTAGTTCTCATATGCTACTTGCTAACTTTCTCAAAGTTTATCACTCACCGTAGAGGCCGGCACTTGTTGTTTAGAAATAGTTCTCATATGCTATTTGTTAACAAGTCCAGAGTTTATCACTTATTGAAAAAATAAAAAAAGTACCTGCATCTTTCTACTCTAAATAAGGTATTATGGATTCTATATGTTGAGTCAAGAAAATACACACTCTTTTATTAAACAAAACAAAGTGTTTTATCTCTTTTTTCTGCCTTCTCACTGCTATTCCAAAACTTCTCACAAAAGTAAGCAAAGCTTACTCCCTCCAAAAGATTGGCATTGTTTACACCTTTCAAATCTGGACAGTTTTGGCAGACTGCGATCATGTGTCTGGTTTGTTTTGTTTATAGATCATGCTGTTTCACGTAATACCAAGGTTGGCTACTTACGTCATTTAGGAGTCCAGATGATCTAGTAGGAAAATTTAAATGATAAAGTAAAGCGATATACAAATATTATATTTGTTATATAATTTTTATCAGCCTAGTATGGATAACAATAGTGCTAAAAAACAAAATTTTCCACTATCCTTTTTGTTTTCTTTTTTTTGTCATTTTCTCTTTTTTATTCCCTTTTGTATTTGTTTTTATTTTTTTTATTCTTCTTTGTTTTTTTTTTTTCTCCTTTGTTTTTGTCATTTTAGTTTTATTTGTATTTTGTTTTTATTTTCCCCCTTCTTGGTATATACCCCTTTGAAGAAGAAAAAATATTAAGAAAAAAGCAATCTTGACAAAGCTAGCAATAAGCTTTTAGTAATTTTTTCGGGGCAAGTTAGATGCCAAAGAGGAGTGAATTATTGTTGTGGCAAATCGCACTTGGGCACCATTACGAGCAGCTGAGTGAGTCTTTATTAAGAAGTAGAAAGGTGAAAAGCATTTAGTTTATTGCAGACTTTTTGTTCAGAAACTATGTATCTATTATGCACCCCTAGTATAATAAAGACAGAATTGCCAAAATTAAAAAAGTAAAGTTGTAGAGCAGGTTCTTATACACCTACTGGTAAAATTTTATTAAAATTAGACTTGTAGGTAAGAAGATATAAGTAAAAATGTTTTTAAAATTCTTTAAATCATATGAAAATTTTATATATACAAGCTTACTTCAGATTTTATACTATAATACATTGTTTATCTGTTTTGCCTCAATTCTAAATATAGAAATAGTGCCTATCTTATCTGGATTGGCAATTAAATCTATTGAGAATTCTATTAATTATAAAAATAAAATTAGTTAGAAGTTTAGTATATCTTTTGTTAATTGAGTTAAAGATTTGTTATCTAATTTCTTTGATATTTGTAAATATGAAAAAGATTTTTCTACTTAGAGTTAGTATTGGCAATCTAGAAATTAAGAAGTTAATGTGTATTGGGTAGAAGAAAAATATTAAGGCTAGAAGATTGATTAAGTAAGAAGATATATAGAATAAGGTGAGTAAGAATAGAAAAATAATGTTTAAGAGCATATTTTGCATATTGAATAATATTACTAAACTTTTTAAAATTAGTGTGAAAATAAGTAGCCTTGGGAAAAAAAAATATTAAAAGTTGTAGACTGTAAATTTTTGTTAGAGATATACTGCAGGGTGGTAGTAATTATACTAGTAAGGATTTTGTAACAAGCAGTTTCAAGTAATTCAGAAGCATAAATTGAGGAGAGTGTATGATTAGAGTGACCATTTAGTGCCATTCATAGCTTTGTAGTTGAAGTTTCTTTAGTGTGTACATGTTTTGTGCCTTTGTATAGAGACTACAATAATTATTTATGCAAAATATACTGTACATATTGGCATACAGTAAATAACTATCGTAATTAAAAAAAAGAGAAGGACTTTTATGATATGCACTATATATACACTCAATAAAAATAATTTTTACCTTTTCATGCGTTCCACATATATAAATTTAAAGTAAAATGAACAGGTACTAATGGAAAACCAAGGAACCACCGCCCACCAAGTGGCAGTCATGGAGCACTTTGGAGAGTAGTAAACTCAGCTTGTTCACTGTTCAAATGGCAATTATGAACATGCTGGCCTTTTTTCTTCATTGTAATGACAGGCAGATCACTACAAAAGTAGCCGTCATGCTAAGCCTTTTCATTTTAACGACAGGCGAATGGTGGTCACAATCTGGGCCAGGCAAAAAGAGACTCACCGCAATGAAGCAGTTACAAAGTATTCTGTTATTTCCATGCCTGAGATACTCGCTGCCAAAGTGACGATCACAAAAGCAGTCTCTCATTTACTCAAATTAAGCCATTCGACCCCTTAGCAATATGCTGTATGGTTGCAATAATGCCCATGAGCGTTATTTAGAATAATGGCCCGAATTAAACTTAATTCGGACCAAAATTTGAAATTACACCCTGCACGACTATTCGGTATATTAATAGAAGATAAAGTACTAATACTCTAAACATAAAATTTTTTATTCCACATACTATAATAAACAGACATTAACAAAAAAGCCAAAGAATCGCCATCCAAATAGCAGTTGTGAAGCACTTTGGAGGATAGTAAACTCAGCTTGCTTACCACCCAAGTGGCAGTCATGAACAAACTGACCTTTTCACTATAATAAAGACAAGATCATGTCAAACGATAGTCACAACCTTGCCTGAGCAAAGTTCACCTCCCAGAGACTCGCTGTCAGTGTCTGAATTCAATTTTTAAATTAATTGCGGATTACAAAATTTAAATTTTAGTTGCGCACAAACATTTGATCGAAATTTATAGGTAAAATTTGCATATGCACTTCAGATTTTGGTTGCGGGAATTGCGGCCCACAGACTCCGCGATCCAATTTCAGACACTGCTCGCTGCCCAAGTGACAGTCGCGAAGTATTCTGTCATTTCCACCTCTAAGATACTCACCACACCAAAAGTGGGCAGTCACGATGTAATCTCATTCTAATAGTTCACTGATGACTTTTAATATGTTGAAATATAAATATTATTGGGTATTGCTAAATCTCACCGCAGGTGATTATCACCGCAACAATATATCTCAAAAATGTACTAAGTAATTTGGGTTAGGGGCTCTAAGTAAAAATGTTCAGAACCCCCGAAAACCTTACCCTAACTAAAATCAACCAATATACCTAACTCTAACCTTAACCTATTTAGCGAAGTTCAATAATATATAATTTTTTATTAAAATTTAACAAATTTCTCAAGTTTCATATTAGTAGTTCAGAGAACTTTATATATATATTGTGTATATTTTTTTGAGCAATTAAGTTTAGTGGGTCAAAAACAATGTCTTACCCCAAAACACTCAAATCACTAATTAAAAAAAAGTGTTAAATTTTATAGTAATAATAAATAAAGATTTGATAAATATAATTATAAATTAAATGAAATTTTTTGCTATTAAACAAATGGTTATAATACATCAATGTCCGCTTAAATAAAGTTTACATTTAACTCTTACATGCAATGTTATTTTTTGAATTCTAATTATATAATAGCAAGAAAGAAATTCTAGGGTAAGAAGGTCTTCACAAATAAGTTTGGGTGAAATAATGATTCATTACTGTTTGACAATCAAGAGGTATTAGCTTTAAGGTCTTTATTATATGGTAGCAAATTTCTTGCATACAATGGAAAAATGAACATATATGCCGTTATCCAATAAAGGACACCAAAAAAAGTTCCAGACAATTTTTCCCGAAAATTGTGAAAATAATATACAGATGTCATAAGTAACATATACCACCAAAGAAAGAGAATGAAAATCATGGAGAACGTATGCATCTTATATTGCTTCGCCCTTTTCATACCCTCCTGATAATGTAGCAGAACACTGAGCTCCTCCCAAAGAAGAAGTGAGGCGTGAATCAATAAAAAGCAATGACCGCTGATATCGTGTCCACCTGACCAATAGGCACCATTTCTTTTACATGCACGAGATTCGGTCCATTGCGTATTTAAACCTTCAAGGGTACATTTTCCACCAGTTACGACATAGGCCCGCTCAGCAATACTAGGACCAAAAAACCATTGGGTAACGAAACACCAATATAGGGTTGCAATACTCCAACGAAGGAGCGACGATATAAATTGATCGGGTTTTTTATGGTGAATTACTTTCCAAGAATATAGGACAAATACTAACGATGTCCAAAACCAACCAAGTTTCACAAACCACACATTAAAATAGTTGTCCTTTTGCGAAAAGTGTGATTCGGGAAGAGGATTTATTATACTACATAAAGATCCTAAAGCAACAGTCCCAACGTAAAATATCAAAAGTAATAGTTGCCTAAATATTCGATCAGTGTTCATTTTTATGACTTTACTGTGGATTTTTGACTTTTCAAGTTTTTCTACCATTATTAAAAACTAAAGAGGTGAAAAGGGCGAATATAATAAAAATTATAAAAAATTATGTCATTTTACACGTGAAAATCCTCATTACCTACATTTCACATGACTATCAATTGAACTATTTTTGATTAGATTTATACGATGGCAAAGTCAACAAAAATAATTGTGAAGAGCAAATTAAATCGATTCTATTGATATAATAGGCTTCGTGCCATATAGGACAACGAAAATTCGAAATTTGCAAATTTATAATATTGTAATCATTATATTATATAATACCAAGTTTTTATGATATCGCTTGTTATATTAACTTTACTCCAAAAAAACTTGGAAAATCAGGTTACGATTTCTTTATATGCGAAACATTAATTTAATAAAGTCTTAATTTAATGAACTCTTAATTCATAGAAAAGCAAAAAGGAGTGCAGAAATCGAATTTTAGATCTTTGATATTAAACAATTAAACAAATTTAGCAGGAAATCGTATTAGCGTTAAGTGTTTGCGTATGAACTAAGCAATTTATTTCGGTAACTTATTAAATGCTTAGAGTTGTTTGTTACTGGAATATCATCTGGAATAGAATCTGGGTTGAAGATTGAATTAACCCAACACAAATTCATTAACAATCCTACTTTATATACACCGCAGAAATTATAATAGTTCTTCTAACAATGTCTACTATTTTGGGTTTAGAAAGGTTCTTGCGAGATAGTTTTAGTTTGGTTGTATCTACTTAAATATACGCATACATATTATGCAATTTTCATTTATAGTGCATTTGATTTTATTAGATTTCTTAAATTGGATCAAAATTTAAATTAATAACGTTAAATGAGAATCTACACACCCCTCATTTAAATAATTCCAGACATCCACTTACAATTCTTAACACCCATTTCAACCGCACATCGTCCCCAGTCAATTCCATGATTATGTTTAGATTCTTTATCTCCTAAACCAGCTCTTTCCAATGCTTGTTCATCATTTAAACAAGTGAGAACTCCAAAAACAATAGGTACTCCACTATCAAGACTAACCCTCATTATTCCTTGACTTACAGCTTCAGCGATATATTCAAAATGCATTGTTGAACCTTTAATTAAAACTCCAATACAAATAACGACATTAAACCATTGAGTACCCATTTTCGAAGCTTTAATAAGGCTTTGTGCAGCAAAAGGAAGTTCGTAAGAACCAGAGACTGATTGAATGGAAATATTTTCAGCTTTCACATTATATTCTGAAGTCATCGTTTCTGTTGCACCACGAACTAAAGCTTCTACAACTTCATAATTCCAACGGGTGTGTACTATCAAGACACGTAAAGAAGAACCGTCAAACTTTTCAGTTGAAGGAATCACACCTTTCGTAAATGAAGTCATTTTTTTCCTTTCGGAAACAAATATTTCGGTTAAATTATTTTGTAATATATTCGATATAACTGTATAAAGGATAGCTAAATACAGTTTAACCGAAATATTTATTTCCGAAAAAAAAAAAAAAAGTGGCTACATTTTATTTTATCAAAAGGTGTGACCATTAACATAGTGAAAACAAAGCATACGATGATAATAGATATTTATATCAAAATTTTTTTTTTTGAGATGGATGATCGAAATTATGTAATTTGCGTACACCCCTGCAACTGCACACATGACATAAAAAGATAAGTTACAAGAGTTGTTGAATAAAACTCTCTTAACTCACTTAAGAATAATCTAAAATATATTAAAATAAAGTGAAATAAAATGGCTTCTTCCTTACCTAACCTTTGCCTTCGTAAAATATTTGAATGTATTGAAGAGGATAAAATTTCTTTACACTCGTGTCTTTTGGTTAATTGGCACTGGTGTCAAGAAGTTGTACCGATCTTATGGAGAAGTCCAAATGCTTATATGTCTAAACAATTGGTCGAAGTATATATTGCATGTTTATCAGACGAAGAAAAACAAATACTTAACGATAACGGTTTAAATCTTCCACCTTCAACTATTTCACCACCAACTTTTGATTATGCAAAGTATCGGCGTGTTCTTCACCTTGGAGGTCTTTATCACCATTTATGGTGGTGGTGTAATCTTCGAAGAGATGAATGTATTGGTGCTGAAGGTCGTTTTATACTTACAGAATTATTATTGAAGCTTTTTGTAAGTCGATGTCCCGCTATTTATCGATTTTCCTGTGATGCAACTTGGTTACTCGAAAGATATGATATCACATCTTACCCAGGTGCCGAATCCTGTTTGCAACATATTCGTAGATTAACTCTTACTGGAAAAAGACTACGTAAATATTTTGAAAAATTCTCAATTTGTCATGGTGTATGTCAATTGAAGACATATCTTCCAGTATATGAATGGGATAATGAGAAGCAATGTAGAAATACAGAAAAATTTGAAGTTGAAGTTGAAGGTTTGGTTGTTTTTATTCAAGCTCAAAGGAATTTACAAGATTTAGAACTTCATGGTGATTATTACGGACATGATACTGGTGGAAGAATTATCGCAGCCTTACAAAGTCAATCCGAAACTTTAACTCGATTAAAATTAAGTTATGTACGATTTGAAGGTCAACCTCCATTCTTTGGAATTGGTGCTTGTAAGAATTTGGAAATTTTGGAATTTGATGGTTGTGATGGATTAACTACAGAGATGTGTAGTCCAATGGTGGAATCATCATTAACCAAATTATCACAATTGAATATCTCAAATTCTGACATTCCCCTTGAAATTGTAACATCATTAGCTTATAATGCTAATACCAGCTTGCGCGAAGTAACGTTATGTTCAACGCAGAGTACAAAATATTTAGTACAAGTAATTAACGCGGTTGTTAAAAATTGTCCGAATATTACTAAATTTGAATCAAATCAAATTCATGGTATTGAAGAAGTGTCAGCAATTTGCACTCTCTTGTGCAGTTCTCAACAACTTGAAAACTTGGCAATTTATGGAGCAAGTTTAGATGCAGAAACTTTTTTGCCAGCGATAGGTCAATCAATACCAGATAGCCTTCGAAGGTTAAATATTTCATCGGAATGGTCATTTACCACAACGGCTTTTGAATCTTTTCTTAAAAATTGTAAAGCACCATTAACTTGGCTGACACTTTCAGGGTGTGAATGTATCACTGACGAATATCTTGAACTCGTCGTACAACATTTAGGAAAAACGTTACAATATCTCGGAGTATATCGCGCGGTATATAACAGAATGGAATCTTTTGATAAAGTCAGAGAAGTAATACCCGAAGTTGATGCACCCGTAGAAAGTCACTTAAAATTTTATCAAAGGAAATGCCACCGTGATGATTGACAACAAATTCTCTTAAAATTGATGCAAAAGTCACAAAAAGTCGGTTTCAAGCATTAAATAAATTCAATCTTGAACGAGAACCCTTAATGTATACCTGGAATTTACAACTTTATTCTATACCAGGGTAGCTTGAAATATTGATTGTTAATTAGCGTTTAGCGTTTTTTTTTTAACGTTATATAAAGTTCAAGAAAATTGTATATTTTTTTTTAATAAAAAAGTTTTTAAATAATGATGATAATAAAATGAACTATTCAATTTCATTTTTGTTGCGCATTATTTTTGACAAAAAAAAATAAATCACAACTAGAATGGTCCATTAAGAATATGAGAACCGTAACCATTAAAATGATGGGAAACCACCAATAGGGCACAGGATGTGATGCTAAATCATCACATGAAAATAATTAACAACGTTTCATGTGACACATCAGATGACTTGACCTATTCACTTTCTAATCTACGTTGTCATCTCGTCGAAATACTTTGATGTTATTTTGATTGAGAATACCGTATACGTAAGCGCGAAATAACGCCCAGGGGTGTTACTTTTGAATAATGGCCCGAATTAATCTTGATTTAGCCAAAATTCGAAATTACACCCCTGTGCGTTATTTTGCGCTTATACGGTAAGTGCTTTTTTTTTTTTGACAATAACGATAGCTAAATTTTTATTACTGTAATCCAAAAGACAAATTAACGTCGATATAATTTTCTTGACAAAATTTTGTATAATATATCTTATTTTAACACATCTGTTCTATTTTTTTTTAACGGCTAATAATAAGCATTCTTTATAATATATATTGTACTCATTGCCCTTTGGTTTATATCGAAAATTTTCTAAATAAACTTCTCTTTCCTATCAATCAAACATGATCGATTACACAAGCATTCAGTCATATACTAAAATCATGGGTCGTATAACTTTGCGAGATTATATTCGTACAATACTATCAAAGTCTCGGATCTTTTCATCATAATAAAAGAATGTCAAAATATTTGTTAGTCATGGACTTGTAGGTAGATTTATATCGTACATTTTCGTAATTTTTTTTTATTCAGAGTAGAGATTGAACTCTAGTCATCGTAACTCGAGCCATGACTATATTTTTAACCTTCAAATCCAATCACTACTGCGCTAGTTCAGAGTAATCGATCACGAGCTAGATTAATATAATCAAACCGATTAGGTTTAACTAGAGATAGCGCTTGCACTATTCGACGTTAAAGATTGCTTTATGTGAACTTACACGTGACAAATATGAGGGCAACTTACGCGTTTTATTACAATAATGAAGGTTTATTCAAAAATCTTTTGATTCTACCATTACAATTTAAAGCGTCATTTCAATTCCAAACAAGTTAATTGAAATAGTTCCCACTTAATATTACATACACGAAAAAAGTTGGAGATGCTTGGACAATTTACAGGGGTTATTTTTAACGCTAGGCGATTTTTGTGCAGTGTTTCCTATTTTTAAATACCATTATTGGATCTCAATGCATGCTATCTGCTACTGTATTTAATCAATTACGAAAAAACTCTTCAATCACGCCATGTTTGGAAGTTGTCAATCCTTTGTTTTCACTAACGTAAGAATAACCTGATTTGTTGTCCGACCAATTTAAATGATTATCATTACCAGTGAGGCTTATTTAAATGTTTTAGGAAAAAACTTTTACATAAATTTTGAGTTCCATATATTGCTGTATTGTATTTGATGACATAATATTTTGAGCATCCCACATAACAAGCCCTATGTAATAGGGCTGTAATTTTTCTCTTAAAAACCTGAGATCTCTCGGTCACTCCCTGTATAAAATCCGAATTATATTAATAATGCAGTAATAGAGGTTTCAAGAAATTTTATTTTTCAGTTTATAATTCGACATAGCAAATTTACCCCCCAATGCATCAATATCGATATCGATATCGATAATGGATTTAAAAAGATAATCCCGATTTGTTTTCTTTCTATAGTTATTAAAAAATTACCAATTCACCGCCATTCAACGCCATATCGATATTAGTCATATTAATATTATTCTTTAATTGTTTAAACAGAAACTTCTACGTAGCATTTAAAGAAAAATTATCTGACGATGCTCCGAGTCCACAAGTAAATGATATATTGCATATAAATATTATATTTATTCATTGCGCTTAACACCAAGCACCAGTGGTACGAGTCCAAAAATCAGGCGAGCATACTGTTAAAGGAAACATTAATTAGTTCAATTCATCAGAACACCTGATTTCAGGATTTATACATACAACACATGCTCGGATTTCGCCTAATTGTATTATTTCATTGACGATTTTCGACGATTTGGGGGCTTTTTAGCCAACTAATATTAGCCACCACGTAAAATGATTTTAATAAATTGCTATATATATATATTTACTTGGTTATTATTCATCTAACCATTTAATAAATTTTTATCGCATCCGTTCAGTGCTGTGCAGATCAACGCACGTACGTACGTACATGTCTGACGTGAGTGGCATCTTACAAAAAGGATATTTGATCTGCGTTGTCGATTATTACATAACGTGATGAATGCTATTTGAATGCATTCTAAACTAAACACGACTAGAACATATCTTTCCCTATAATTATTATATAAAATTATAGAATTATACATATTTTCATATATTAAATGCAGATCCCGCAATGTCACGTGTTAGCTAGTCCATTCAAAATCCCCATAGCCTAATAATTTGGCAAAATTACAGGCTTATATCCTGTATCTTCATTCTAAATGAATTGTAATGACGTATGCGCATCTGCGGCTTTATTGATCATAGCGAATGTCACATTCTTCGAATGCTTAAATTGTATATTCTAAGCCCACAATGGGAGAGAGTCAAAGCCAAATTTCAAAGCCACGAAATTTTGTCATAAATATATGCACAGTTATATAGTTATCTAGGATAATTTTTTCTCTAATTAATAACGCGTAACCTTCACGACCATATTCGGTAAAATTAGAATGTTAATTAGCTCACAGCTAACTTCTTATTTTCAATTTAGTAGTACATTATTAAGATTCGTCTTACGACAATAACTAATTGAAAAAAAGAAACAATGAAAGTCAATGATCAGGTTATTACTTTATTAGTGACGTTACTTTCTGTGTTCATCACAATAATGTCCGGTCATCCTGTAAAAAGAGACAATGATAAGGATAAAATCGATAAACAGACAATACGTATCTTATAATAAAATTTTTATTAAAGTTCTTTAGCTGTTCGTTTTTTTCTTTATAATAAATTTTAATCAATTTCTTTTTGGTAAATAAAAAATAGAAAAAGAGGATTCATTTAACAATAAACGAATAATAATTCGACGGTCACCACAGCCACTAGATTTTACTCCTATAAGAACTGATCCAAAATAATAGTCGATGGGAAAATTTTTTGCTTCTAACTCATGTATGTAAAATAATTGGTATTTTTTTTTATTTGGTGCGGACCCATTTTTTCTTAAAAAATCAAAGAATAGATCACAATCAAAAATTTCTTATGAAAATATTTTTTCTTCAGTTATGGTGCACAATGAGATAACTCGAATAAAATCTGATTGGCTATCGGACCTATCATAAAATTTTCATTCGCTACTTGCCACGCAGAAAAATAATCTCATTTTAACTGGTTAAATTTATTTATTATCAACGCATTCATGATATCCGTTATTCAATAATTAATATAATAGGGTATATAACACACTTGTGGTTTTTGATGATAGAATCGAAAAATTTTAGTATTATTTGTTTTATCTTATTGAGACGAATGGTGTTAAAATCGCTTTATTCGAAGCACAAGGATACAAGATATAATTAAAAAAAAAATTAATATTTTGGTCTTTGATCTCAACAAATTTGCTCCGATGTAGATTCGATGTGATTAATTTAGTACAGTACAATAATTATATTATTTAATTTCTTGACAAAAGTCTAATATCAAGAAGATAAAAATCAACTTTATACAAATTATACCTGTGCAAATAATGACAACCTTGATAAAATTTTGAAATTTAAAATTGCATTTTTTAATTTTAATAAAAAACAATTTATCAAATTTGCATATTTTTAACCCTTTTATAATAAATTAATATTTATTTACTTGTACTTTATTAAATTTTTTATTTATAGAAAGTAAATAATATAGTTTATTTATTATAAGTAGTTTTGCCTTTATTAACAAAGAATAGTATAAATTTATATTATAATTTAACTTAATACTAATTTGTACAATATCAAACTTCTTTTTTTGGATGTTTTATAAAATAGATGGGCAATATAAAAAATAAACTCTGCTAACAATTAGTAATCATTAATAAATATTTAGCAGAGTTGCGGAGTTTGCCTATCTATTCTATAGAACATTCTTTTTTTTAATAAAGACTCACTTGATACCAAAGTACCCAGGTGTAACCTGCTATAATAGCTTTTTACCTTCTTTCAGTCTTCCACCTCTATGATAAAGATAACTAACTATTTTTAGTTGGTAGCTGTTAGCCTTATCAAGACCACTTTTTCTTTTCTAATTTTTTTTTTTTTAAAAAGTATAAAACAAAAGAGAGAAATTTTAAAAATAAAATTTACAAAAAAGATTAAAAAAAGAAAAA
>CAJVPY010002350.1:0-16397 GCA_910591965.1 Dentiscutata erythropus | reverse complement strand
TAATTAAAAAAGTAGATCAGAGACATATTTATAGTAATTATGCAGGCAAATTTGCCTGCAAATCTTTACCAATTAAGAGATAGCTAATGCTTGGCACAATCAAATAAAAACTCGACACCCAAAAATATTCATGTCAATGTTTTGTAAACACTATCCAAAATATATCGAAATCAAAAGCTTATATACCTAATATTAAAAGCCTATTGCCAAACAGTTGTTCCAGAATTTATGAGAACAGCTGTAATGAATTATCCAGATAATTAAGGTCACTCAGATATCCAGATAATCTGAAAGGTAATCAAATAATTATCTGGATATCAATAATAAACAAATATCAGAATAAATTCAGATCTGGATATCTGATAGTTATCCTTAGTAGATTGGAACTCTAATAGCTAGTGTTAGAATGAGAAGTTAGTATTATAAAATCATTCTAACTTTTTAAAGTTAGAATTTAGTAGTTTAGTTATAGAAGCTTGTAATATCTACAGTATTAAAATTTTATAAAGATCTTTTTTTTTCCAATTTAACTATTACTAATATGTATATTAATCTTTTTAATAATGTTTTATAGCTGTTTTATAAATTCTGATACATTCTAAAAAATTTACCAAAGTCTATTTGGCCTAAGCTATTGATTTGGTGCTACATATATATATGATTTTTCAAAACATATTCATTTGAAAATAGTTAAAAGAACTTAGAAAGCTTCAGTTAAAGTAATTGCTAAAAATTTAGGTACAAACAGATCTTCTGTGGGTCGAGTTCTCAAACAATTTCAAAGGTTTGACTGTGTTGATAAATTACTATCATTTTAAATAGACATTATATACTTTGAACTTTATTATAATTATTAAGACATTGTCAGCAAATATAATAAATTCTTGACCTCTAATTTTAATTTGTGTTGCATTTTTTTACAGCTTCTGATCGTATTTAATCTTTTATTTTTTTTTAGTGCCTACTCGGAGTGTTACGTATTAAAAAAGGCAAATTTTTGATCTTTTTTTTTTATGATTTTGTATAGATACAGTATATTTCAATAAACAAATTTGCTATACAATAAGTTACCAAAGATAATTATATAATAAAAAGATTCATCAAAATGAACTTGAAGTAAAAATTTGTTTTTATTTATAGATTATTTAAATTAAAAGCTGTTTATATATTTATTAAGAAAGTTCAACTTACTTTGCAGAAACCTCAATTTTTGCTAAATATGTTTACAATATTGCTACAATATTGCTACAATATAATTACAATATTACCAATGTTGTAATATGATAAATATATGTTAAACATATATTAAAAATATTATCATATTTTAAAAATATTTTTTTTGTTCTATCTTACTTTTAATTTGATATATATTATATATTTATAATATAATTACAATATAGATTTAATAATAAAATCATCTTTTTATTATCTAATAACAATATAACAGTAATCTAAAAATATAATATTTTAATAATATAATAGCAATCTGTTTAAAATAATCAAATAATATTATGTTGATCTCCAAATCAAAAGAACTTAAGTGCAGAGTTTAGTTTACTTTATATTCAATATTTAAGTATATCTATATATCTAAAATTTCATGCTGAAAACTTTTGCTTAGAAGTCAAACTACAGTTATCATAGTAGAATCTTGTGTTATTTATGATTTTTCTGTTTTTTTTTCATTAAAAACGTAAATAACTCAATATTTTACTATGATAACTGTAGTTTAACTTCTAAGCAAATGTTTTCAGCAAGAAATTTTAGGTATATGGGTACACTTAAATATTGAATATAAAATAAATTAAAATTTGAACTTAAGTTCTTTGATCAGTTCGGTGATTGACATAACCTGTCTACGTGCAATATTTAACAATATGATAAAAAGATTGTTAAAAGAAACTTAAAAGAATAAAAATATTTTAATTATATTTTAATTATATTTTAATTATATTCTTATTATATAGTAAATATATTTAGCAAAATCAAAGGTTTCTGCAAAGTATGTAAAAGTATATAGATATTATGTTGAGAAATAAAATTTTGTTCCAACAGTAACAGAATCAACTTCTGGAGTCGTTACTTTGCAAAACAAGTAAAGTTTTTAAAAAATTCTTTTATAGGCTATCTATAGTAATTTTACATATATTATTTTGCACTAAAAGTATCATTGGTAATATAAAAATATTTTTTGAAAAAAGTTATAACCTTTATTATCCATTAAACATTAGCCTAAATCCTTCAATTTTTGAGACATCTTTGCTAAAAAATTATCAAATTTAGTGAACAAAAAATGAAAAGCATTGTTCATTATAATTTGATTAAAAATTAAAAGATGGATTGCTTTATATCAAGATATTGATTATTTGCTTTAAAAGATTCAAGCATTAAAAATAAATTATTTTTTAAGAACAAATTAAATTTTGTTGAGAATTCATTGTTTATTATATAAAAAATGCAAAAGTGATACTTGTGTGACCTTTATCAATGATAAATTTTAAAGAAAAAAAAATGGTTTGTATCTCACTGACCTGTTCATTAAAATAACTGCTCACTTAGTTAAATTATTCAATTTTTGACAATAAAAATTTGCTTCTAATCAATTCAGTCAAAGAATTTACCAAATTAAAAAATCAGATTCTAGAATAATTCGCATGTTGGATCTCAGATTTGATTGGTTCATATAACCTTTTTGTCAGCATTCTTCAGGAATTTATTATGCTCAAAATTTTTTTACTAAACCTTATAAATAAATGCATAAGTATATAGAAGAAAATGTGTAGTTTAAATAATCAAAAATAATCAGTGCTGATCAACTCCTATCAAAAAAGTAAATGAGACTTAGAAGACTTGCAATTTTTATGTTTGTTTGGAATACTAATGCACAAAACTCAAGAACTTCGTCACAATCTTTGCTAACTAAATAGAGATTACTGAACAAAAAACTTTATTATATATGTATTACTCAATATACTGTATTTGTTTTGTTTGTTTGTAAGCATTATTTATTAACTGAATCTTTATATATTGTCTTTTCAATTTCATAGATTTAAAGTTGTTAAGCAAAAAAATCATTTGAATAATAAGCTATTTAGGTTTAGTGACTTACTTTAATTTCGTACTATTGGTATTAATTTGGTTGTTTGATAATTTATTAATTAGTTAAAAATAAGCTACTTTAATTACAAGTTTTTACCTTCTATAATGGAGATATGAAGAATGCTCTTCATCGGAAATCAAAAGATAGACCAGATCCAAGATCTAGTCCTATGACAATCATTTCACTGAAAGTTTATTTAATCGACATCACATAGAGTTAGAGTTAATGTTTATTAGTTGTAGATATATTGTAAGTAAATTGTTGTTTAAAGTGGTGTCAGCTAAATAAGCGATCAAGTGAAATGACTGTTAGTAAAATAAGGCAGAACCAAAACTAATTAATAGTTATTTACATACAATAAAATACATGGGTGAATAAATAAATAAATTAATAAATAAAAGTCAAGTGAATAAAAATTTAAATATAAAAAAATTAATAATATTCAGTATATACATACGTAGTATAGAATGAAATAAATTTTTTGCTTACCTGATACTATGCCTGTAATTATTAATTGATTTGATTGGTTAATGCTTTTAATGATCGATGTATTGAAATTTCTAGAATCATTCTATTACCATAATAGATGCGATCAGCATTGTCCAAATACGGTATATTCTCTGACTGCAATTGAGTGAGGTACTTGAGAAACCTCTACTTAAAAAAATTTAGCTCTGATTCATTGAGTGAGATGCTTGATAGTATCCAAAGGCAGTGATTTCTGCATAATTGGTTATACATAAAAATTTTATTATATACAACATATAAAAGCTGCCAAAGGGAAAACCTACAAGTTGCACTTTTTGAATATTAACTTTTAATCAAAGTTTGGAAAAACTTAATTGCTGACTTTGTTTTAATAGTTGTTTAAATTCTTTATCTTCAAACAATAACTTCTTGACAGCAAATCAGTAAAGTTTTTTATATTAATTCTATGAATTTATAGGATAATGCTGTATACTTCTAAAATTAAACACTCTTTTTTTGTTATATGGGTGCTTATTTTCAGGTTATAATGTATTTGACACAAACTAGGTTTAACCAATTATTATCCTAGCAACTATTTAAAGGAGGTGCTTAATTTTGGGCAAATGTAGAATATAGTGGTGCTTAATTTTAGAAGTATACAGTAATAAAAAACTTTTATTGATTCTAAATATGCAATGCATGATTCCTACTTTAGTAGCCCATTAAGTTTATAAGCATGTTATGCTTAGATTGATTAGCCAACTTCAATGATCATCATTATATAAATTATTAAATATTTAAGAGCAAAAAAGGCTATTTGAATTCATTTATAAAAAAAATTTAATATATTAGCCCTAAAATTTCAGGTCAGATTCAGTTTGGGTTAAAGCTCTAACCCAAAAATTGTTAACCTGACCTATTTAGTACACTAGTCTTTACTATCGATCTTTATTTGCTTGGCTAATATATCCGATAACTATATATCATTGGGGATGTATATCAATTAAGTAAATCAAAAATATATGTGGTTATATAATAAAATTTATTACCAAAAATTTTTAGCTAAGTAATAAATTTATAATAATTCTTGCAAATATTTAAATAGATGTACAGCCCTAATGGCTTGATAGTTTTGGATAAAATTTTGCAAAGACCAGCACTACATCTTTACAAACAAAGTTACAGAGCTATTTTATTTATTTAAATATAAAAAGTTTAACACACTATGTTTTTTTTTTTTAAAAAAAGGCAAATAAGACAAATAGCTTTGTAACTTTGTTTGTAAAGATGAAGTGCTAGTTTTTGCAAAATTTTATCCAAAACTATTAAGCCATTAGGGCTGTATATCTATTTAAATATTTGCAAGAATTATGATAAATTTATTACTTAGTTAAAAATTTTCAGTAATAAATTTTAGAAAAATTCTATGCATTTCTGGCCAGATATGTTTAGCTTATATGTCTCTGGCCCAAAGCTATGCCTAATCATATAACTTAATAATGGTTAGAGTCATATAGGCTTAGAGCAAAAACAAGTAGTATAAGCAAAATCATCTTTCGAACACTTTTAATTAGTATCTCAAAATAGGTTTAGATAGTTATTTTTAATATTTTTCACATTTCTTTACTTTTCATGCTTTTTGTTGTTGGTTTGTTTTCTCAAACTAATTCACAAAGATTGTTATTTGTGCTACATGAAAATGGCAGTCACGTGATTATTTTGCATTTTAATTGGCTTTGGCTCTGAAATATTATTATTAGGCATCTCTGACTAGAAATACTCTAAATTTTACTATATAACCACATATATTTTTGATTTGCTTAGTTGATATACATTCCCAATATATCATACAGGTCCTTTTACTGATTATAACAGGTAATAGTTTATTCACTAAGTTCATTTTCATTAAGTAAATTCAATTCTCAAAGCTATTAAAGCTTACCAAGTTCAAAGCTTACTAGCTAAAAAGCTAGGTACTTTTCCTTTCAGAATCGATACCTTATATTAATTACTAATTGCTATTTTTGCATCACTAATTATTACTTACTTTTCTATTGCTTATGCAATCACTATCATTACTAATCACTACATTGTTCATACAATTATTAATTTAATTTTTAATTAATTTTGTGCAACCCCAAATCACACCATTCATGTAAATCCTGATCATGACCCAATCATGATCTCTAAAACTTGCACTTTAAATATCTGGAGCACCAAAGTCAACCATGACAATTGCTTTTTGTGAAAGGTTGTTTCAAACTATCTTACCTTTTAAAATCCTGTCTGTTCCCATTGAATGCCCATTATTCTAGTTTAGTATGTTTTTGATTTACTAACTTTAGTATCTCAAATTTTATTCTAGTGTACATGCATGCCATTATGTGATGTTACTCTTTACAATGATCTAAGTAACTATTGTTTGGTTATTATAAACTTTGCCAATTATGTTCTGTTAAATATTTAAGTGTACATCTTTTGATTACTTTTTTATGTTAGTATTTTTAATAAACCTGATTTTTGCCAGAAGTAGTTTACTTTATTTGCATTTACTAATCAATATTGCCCAATCATAATGCAAGATCAGGTGTAATGTGATAATAAAAACAACAATCGCTTTTTTTTTGAAAATCACTTTTATCACAAATTTTACCTAAGAAAGCATCTTTTATGCACTAACAAAAAGAAATTCATTGCAAAATTTTAGTATAATATCACCTACTAACCCTAACCCCAAATCCTAACATTTAAGTCGTTAGGTGACAGGTAAATTGGCAAAAATAGTATCGCTGGTCAGACCTTGGGGAAATTAGCAAATGTGCTTTATTCTCATTTTATTTACTTGATTTAGAATATGATAGTTATAGAATACCACGTGGTAATCGTCAAATTCAACAATGTGATTAAAATGGCAATGTACAAATAAATTTACTAAATTGGATTTTTTTTGTGACAAAATTGTACTGTCGCGTAAAATATATTTAAAATAAAATAAGCATAAATGGTAATTTAATAACCTATATAAATATTAAGCATTATAAATGTACTTAAATGGATAAACGCTTACTAATAACCTTAAAAATTTCTCTTCGTGATATATAATATTCTAATTTCTACTTCCCTGTTCTTGGTTTCGCGCAACTGCGTTGCGCAGCTACTTATTAATACATAATTATGTAATAATATGCATGATTTTTACGCCAGACATGTTGCGTATTGGCCTTTGTCACGGGAAATTGTGTCACACGACAAAATTGCCGATCAGATCGATGTAGAATATTTCCGACCGATTACGTACTACATTTCTACGGCAGTGTAAATTAATAAGCCTCGATTACTCTATCATTACTTCATTTCTTTTATCATTACCACATTTCTTGTAAATAGTGAATCTTCTTACCTCATTCTTGGTAATATGGTTATTCTAGCTAAGACATATATAAGGAATCGCTTTATGTAATGAGAAGGGATAACTTAACGAACTTGTTATTGTCTTTAGCTTTCATAATAAATATAATATTCGCATGCCAATATTAGAAAATTACGTATATTTTATACTTTAATGATTTTAGCACAGTAGCTAGATTAGCATCGAAGTAATAAGTCTATCCCCGAACCGTGACACGTTGTCATTCATAATTGTATTTGTCTTCCCACGACTAAATTCTTTGGTTAGTTTTCTATTTTCACGTGATACTATCATATCGCATGAAAAATAAATTCTCTCTGTCGGGTTAGGTTCTTTAAATATCGATATATCTTTGTGAAGGCTCGATTCATTCTGCTGTAAAATTAGAAAATTTTGAAGTAATCTACAATGTCCGATACCGAAGATATCATTTTTAACAAAGCCTATCGAATATTTGATACTGTTCCAGGCTTTGGAACTTTCTTTTCACTTGTCAGAGCAGTATGGTATGGTTTTCATGGAAATATCAAGGAGGCAGCTATTTCGGCTGTGAATGCTTTTCAAGGATCAGTCTGTGACGCTCTAATATTTACAGGAATAGAAGAACCGATCCGCATAATGGTTATCCATACAATGGTTGACAATACGGCAGATTTGATAGTGGATGAAGCCTTCGAATGGCTAAAAAATAAAATTAATCATGAAAAGCTTGAGTCTGAAACTAAAAAATTGTTAGAAAAGAAAGATCATCCCCATATAGATCATGGTACAGAACAATATGTTTTTGTTGTTCATGATAATAATGAAGAAAATCAATTCAAAAAGGACATGGAACAATGCTTTAATGAAATGTGGCATATTGGTAGTCTTCATGGAGCATCTTACTCAGGAAGGATATCATACGAATCATATATAACTAATGATTACTGTATTTTTACCATATGGTTTGAAAAATGGAGGCCCAGTTAGTGTATATTTGCAATGGGAAAATCGAGACGCGTCGAGTGATGAGAACTTTAATCATCCGAGTCTTGGTAAATTAGAATATAAACGTGAAGATAAAAAAATAACAATACTTAAAGAGGATCATTATTATTATTATTTTACAGGAAATTTTAAACCTTTAAAGTTGGATGGACATCCAGTTCTAAAATACGGAATTCTTTCCTTGGATATGATGAATTTAAAAAATGAATTTATTACTTCGACAAATCTTTATATAGGTTTAGCAGAGAATATTCGCTATTTTATTCCAGTGGAAAATAATAAATTTATGATTCCTTATAAAAATCAAAGAAATGCAAATATTGTTTTTAGAGACAGAAGTAATGCGGAAAAAATTGATGCTATATTTTATTTTGACAATGCAAATGGAAGAATAGTGCATCTTCGTACTGGATTGGTATTGGAAACTGAAAGTAAAGAATCTTTAAGTTACGTTATATTAAAAGATATTGATCATAGCGTAAACAAGAAAGATTTTCAGAAATGGGATATAATATATTACGATAAGGGTTATTTTAAAATCTACTTAAGAGCTAATCATAATTTATTGCTGGACAGTGCCGATGAAGATGATAATCTCATGTTAAAATATAAACATAAACGTGATCTGAATTGTCAGAACTGGAGTCTTGAAGAAGTATGGAAAAAATTTGAGAAAATTCTAAATTAAAGTCTACTGTATATTTTTAAAAGAAAAACGTTTATTGAATAAACTATTAAGTCTAACTTTTTAAATCTGTTATGTAATTTTTTTTTTGGTAAAAATTTTTGTTAACAAATTTGGTAAAAAAAATTATTTTATAAAATATGTGGTTTACCGATTGCAAAGTGACATAATAATGTACGTACATACGTTACGTAAGTCAAATAATAATCGATTGGGAAATCTTTTGAATTCCGGAGTTGTAATCCGAATTGACATCCATTTTTGATATGCTAGAAAAAATGAGAAGCGAAAATTGTCTTACAAAACATCTAGATAGTCTTAATTTTAGATGTGCTTCAACTTGCTGATCCCTTAAACTGACATTTCGCTTGACAGAAATCGCATATTTCTGTGTTTTACATATACTATATGAATCATTTACGAATTCTTATTGCATAATTTCCGTGCCCCTGGATCAAATAATATGCGAAATGACTCTTGGCTTAAATTTAGCTAAATATTTACTTAATTACTTAATAATTATATTTTAATTTACATGCATCCTAAAATACAACTGACATTCTTAATTATACCAATAATTATTATTTTTTTTATTATATATTTTTAAATTGTCTATATCTTTCCTTTTACGCAAAAAACCTTTAAAATATCTTAATAGCACTTTAAGACTACGAATTAATGAAATCATTTCCAATTTACAAAATATATATTTACATACCCTACATTACTGACAATAAGTACCCGTTGTGATAAAAATCACACAATTGTTTACATCACTAGTTGCATATAAATAATATTTTAAAAAATTGCTCTGCATTATTTATCACAGCGGGTACTAATATTCAGTGGCGTACGGTATGCGTTTTAACACGTCTAAAAAAAAAAAAAATTAGAATTTAAATATAATAATAAAATTTCACAAATTTATATTACTAGGCTAATATCATATGGAATATTATGATATGGAGGATATCCAGTGAAAATTTCTGACACAATTATCCCCAAAAATAAATATCTGATTTTTGAGTACGTATACTCTTTTCCTTTTGTATATAATACCTCCGGTGCAATATAAGGAAATACGCCAAACAAATCTGTAGAACTTGAATTTTGACACACTGGCCTACATAAACCAAAATCAGTAATATAAAAGACAAGCATATCTGCATTAACTATATTTTCCGAATGAAACCTTTGTGCACTAAATTGGCTTCATGAATTTCAGATGGTAATTAAGTTATATATATTATGTTCCCAATTTAAATCCTTATATTTGATATCTAATAATTTTCGAAGATTTCCTTGTTTTGCATACTGCATAACCATCATATAATTATCATCATCTGGGTTCTTAGTTATTCCATAAATTGCAATTGCTAAATCACATGCTGATTTTTAACCTCAAATACTGTATTAATCATAATAAATAAATATATATTAATTAAATATTTTAGATATATTTATAATCTTACCTCATTTAAAAATTCCCTCTAATAACTTTTTTAGAAGCATTTAGACTTTTTAAGCAAACATTTTTTTTCGGTATTCTCTTCCATTGATTATTTTCATCATCCCAATACTGAATATATCCGTCAGTCCATATTTCTTAAAAACAGTGCCAAAGCTTCCTTTGACAAGATACTTTATATTTGTAAATTTATCAAAAGATATTCATTCATTCGATAACATCTTTAGAAAGCTTCGCTTTAAGTTGTACTTGTTGGGTGAAGCTATCAATATCTGGATTACTACTCCATTTCTAAACCTTAAATATCGCAAAAAATAATATACTATTCGTGTTAAGAGTTACAGTATAAAGGATTTTCTGACTTCATATTACTCATTCTCTGTTGTAATACTGTAATATAGAGTATTGTATTGTATGTGGTTGGTTAATGATATGTCACTGAAATAATATAGAATATTGGTATTATTTTTTGATTGGTTAATGATATGTTACTTGCCTTGGAATATAATTGACATTTCTGATTTAAAAATTTTCTTATTCCGTATTACTTACGCTCTGTCATAATATAGAGTATTGTATGTGGATTGGTTAATGTTATGCTATTTGTGTTGTAATATCATCGACGTTTCTGATTTAAAATTTTCTTATTCCATATGACTTATTAACTGTCGTAATATAGAGTATTGTATTGTATGTGGATTAATTAATGCTATGTTATTTGTATTGAACATAATCGTCATTTTTGATTTAAAAATTTTCTTATTTCGTGTTACTCACCGGCTATTATAGTGTATTATAAAGTATTTTATAACATGTGAATTGGTTAATGTTATGCTAGTTAAGTTGAAATAAAAATTCTCTTATTCAGTATTACTCACTGGCTATTATAGTGTAATATGGAATATTGTATTGATGTTAAATTTTAAAACTGTATATTTATAAATATACTAGCGTAACAGGTGGCGCTTCGCGCCACCCCACCTCCTTATTGTTGTGACATATAGTATAAATTGAAATTATCTGTAAAAAATTATGTTTCTAACATGCATTAATATAATAAATAAATTATTACAAAACTTATCACTATCCTGGTGACACACATTATGTAGTTAAGATTTTAGTTTGTATTGGAATTAGCACGAACTCTATCATATACTCTGTAAAAAATACTATTATAGAACTTGTTATCTGTTAATGCACAGAATTAGTTAAAGTTAGGTTCGTATGCAAATAACCATGATTTCTATTTTGAGTTACTATAAAAAATTCTAGTAAGTATGGAACTTATGTTGAGCTACATTGTGCACTATTATAAGAAATTCTGTTACGAACTGACTTAAAATTCTAGTGACACACAGTATGTAGCTGGTTTGCATTGAAATTATTGCAATTTGTACTAAAAAAGATTGTCATATGACTCATTTATTCTGTTGACATATAGTAAAGTAGAGCCGGATATTATGGTACACCTAAGAATTGCTAATACTATCTAGCAAAAAAAAAAAAAAATCTCAATATTTAAAAAAAACTTACTTGATATTCTAACTTTCAAAAATCATCAGAAAAAATGCAATGCTTTGTGTGGTTGGGGTATTATGGTATAACATGCATACCAATATTTAATATTGTATTGTTTTTATATTTTACTTCACTGATCTTTTCCTCAAAACTACCTACCTAAATAAAAAAGAAAAAAAGCATATCAACTGCAACAATCTTCCATTAATTTTTAAATAGAATTAATTAATTTTGAAATCATTTGATTTGTCTTAGTAAAATGAACCAAATAATACTAAAATTATTCAATACTAATTAGTGAATATCTAGAAATCACAAAAAATGTAAGTATACCAATGATATACTATACTATAATACCTGACTCCACCTTATGTGGTTAAGTTTATCATAAGCTATTCTAAAAAACTTTATTACAGAACTCACTTGCTATTTTGTTGACACATAGTGTATAATTAATATTAAGCTAATTTGTATTGAAATAATATGATTTTTATAATAAGTCAATATAAAAAATTCTGCTACAAAGCTTGCCATTCTAGTGATATACAATATGTGAAAAGGTTGAGTTAGTTTGCATTAAAATTATAGTTTTTTTTTATGAGTTAGCATAAAAACTTAAGTTACAGAACTTGCTATTTCAATGGCACAATATATAATTATAGTGTTATTGAACTTTCTATTCTGGTAAAGCAATATGCATTTAAAGTTAAGACAAATTATTATGGTTTATACTGAGAGTTACTGTAAAAATTCTTACTCACTGTTCTAGTAACATATAGTTACTGTAAAAAATTCCGATATAAAACTTGCTCATTGTTCTAGTAACAGAAAGTAGGGATTGGACCTGTTCAAAAAAATCCAACCTGGGTTACTTGTCAGTTAATTGCTAACCTACCCGGGTAAGTACCCAAGTAAAGTATAATACGATTTAATTGGTTGAGGTGTCATTATGTGACCAAGCAAATAATGAATAGTGCCTGTCCAGACGAAATATAGAAAATATTTTTATTTGATTGGTTACCTTTTTTTACCCGGGTAGCAAAATTTTTACCTGGTTACATGACCTACCCACGGGTAACCCGGGTGACCCGGATACGGGTCCAATCCTTAACAGAAAGTATATAGTCAAGGTTGAATTAGTTTGTATTGTAAAATTACATAAAAAATACTGAACTCACCTGCTATTATGGTGACAAAATATGTAGTTGAAGTTGAGGTTGTTTATTCAAATTATTAGATTTCTATCACAAATTACAAAATCTTTAAAGAACATTTGGTGATGCACAATATGAGATTGAGTTAGTTTGTATTAGAATTAAAATGGTTTCTACTATAAAAAATTGTTACAGAGCTTACTATTCTGGTGTACACAGTATTTGGTTAAGGTTTGGTTGGTTTTGTATTGGAATCAATAAGTTAAGCTGCTGTAAAAAACTCCACTACAGAACTTGCTATTCTGATAATACATAACTTGCATTAGAATTATTATGATTTTATCATGAGGTACAGTATTATAAAAGCTCTGTTATATAATTTACTCACTATTTTGGCAATACACAATATGTATTCAAAGTTGTATTAGTTTACATTGAAATTATTTTGATTTTGATTTTGAGCTACTATAAAAATTATTTTACAGATCTTACTTGTATATTTGTAACATATTACATGTGGTTATAGTTGGATTAATTTGCTATAATTTCCATTGCAAGTTACTGTCAAAAATTCAAAACACAGTACTGCAATATTAAGTTAATGTTAAGTTAATTTTCATTGAAATTATCATGAATTCTATCATAAGTTTCTGAAAAAATTCAGTTACTCACTATTCCAAACAAATAAATGTTAACAAAAAATGTTAGAAAAAAGAAATAACATGGATATGTACAGTCAGTAAGAATTGATTTTACAAATTGCACTATCTTTAAAAATGATAAATAGGATAAATTTACCAAGTATGTGGTATTTGCAATAATGGATAAAAACAGTGATAAATTTTTTAAATTTGAGCTGAAGATTATCAATACTAGAAATTAAAATTATAGAAAGTGGCAGTGCTATTGACAAATGATACAGGTTGAGGATTGATCTGAATAATTGTAGAATTAGATATTAATATTAAACAAAGGATAGATTAGTAGAGAAACCAAAATTTAGCAAATCAGCCCAAATTTAGGGTCAGAGCTTGGCCGACATTAAGCAATAATACTAGCTAACCATACTAGCACTATACAATAGCAAAATCAGTAGTGAGAAATTTTACTTAATATATAGACTGCTAGTTTATTAATAAAAATTTTTGAGAATTTAAAAAATTTTATCAAATCCGGCCCATTCTGACCCTAAATTCTAGTCAATCAACTGAATTTTGGTTGCTACTACTGTAATCTATTCTTAAACAAATGTTTTGTCTTATATTGGCAGGTTCTCTTATATTCAAGAAAATCCTGAGCAGAAGATCATTGCAAATCCTTTCTTATCCTATGAGTACTATGTAACAACCTGTGCTTTTTTTCTAAGTTATTCACACTGGTCTATATGAAAATCATGTGACACATGATTTTCATATTGACTGGTGTGATTAACATTAATATTAAGTATTGATTTGTTAAAATTTTTGTTTTCTTTAAAGATCATAAACTAAGTTCACGATTATGTAATCAACTATACTTAATATTTCTTTATGGGTTTTAAAATAGTCATGTTTACTAGGTTGTATGTTTTAAAATTGTCATAGACAGGCAAAAGACTATTAGATCTTGTAGAAGACAAATAACTATAATAGGTTTAAAAAGTTTTAAAATTGTTATAGACAGATGAAAAACTGTATTAGGTTTAAAGTTTTAAAATTGTTGTAAGCAGGTGAAGGACTTTACTAGATACTAAAGATTTAAAATTGTTATCGACAGATGAAGAAATTTAATGTACTTCATTTATTTTTTATTTTTTACCGACGGATTTTGAGAAATATTGATTAAAAGCTAAAAAAAAAGTTTGGCCACAGCTTTTTTATTACAGATATCTAAACTTTGAACGAAGATAACTCAGTACTTATCTAATCAAATTCGATCAATTTTTCTTATTTTAATTCAAAGAGATTATAGAATTAAAATAAAAAAATTTTGGTCAAATATGATTAGGTAAGTGCTGAGTAATCTTTGTTCAAATTTTAAATATCCGTAAAAAAAAAGCTGCGGCCAATTTTTTTTTAACCTCTAATCAATATTTCCCAACATCTGCCTGTTTAATTTTAGTTAATTTTTTTTATTTTAATATTGCAAGCTTGCAGAAACAAAACAAAAAATAAATTTCATTGAAATTGAATAGATGGTTGTTGAGCAATTATCAATTAATGATTAAATAAATAATTTTATTGCAACATTCTTTTCTTAAAATTTTTTTACAAAACTTTAAATGATGTTTTCTCAACACCTATATATTCAAAATCAATTAATTTTTTATTTTGATTCTACAAGTGTGTAGGATTAAATAAAAAAATTTTTACTGAAATTGAATAAACAAGTGTTGAGAAATATCGATTAAAAGCTGGGGGAAATTGGCTGCAGCTCTTTTTTTACGGATACCTAAAATTTGAACAAAGATTACTCGACATTACCTGATCGTATTCATTTAAAATTTTTTATTTTAATTCTATAATCTCATAGAATTAAAAATAAAAGAGTTTTGATCGAATTTGGTTAGGTAACTGCTGAGTTATCTTCATTTGTCTATTCAAATTCGATCAAAATTTTTTTACTTTGATCCTATGTATTTGTAAAATCAAAATAAAAAAATGCTCTTTGAATTTGGATGTATGGGTGTTGAGAAATTTATTGTTTAAATTTCAAAAAGAAAAAATTTGCCAATTTTAGATTTTCTTTCAAAGATATTTCAAACTTTTTCAAACCTTTTAGCAAAGGTTTCTCAATAACAACTAAACTGAATTCAATAATTTTTTTTATTTTAATTTTATGAATATATTGAATCAAAATAAAAAAAGTTTTACTAAATTTGATCAAAGGGTTGCTGTGAAATCTTTGCTAGGAGTTTAAAGAAATTCAAAATTTTCGAAAGGATTTTCAAATTTAATTGATTCTGATTGGTGAATATTTGGGCTCCAGAATCAGATCAATACTTGTTATTTAATGAATATCAGTGAACACAGTGTATTCCACAGAATAATAGTAAAATTACATGGCCTCCAGCTACGTGGTTTTACTATTATTCTGTGGAATACACTGTGTCTACTGATATTCATTAAATAACTAGTTTATCCCATGGGTATGATGTAACAACCCATGCAACACATCATTTAATAAACTTCAGCTACTGTAGTAATTTAAACTTTATTTCAATAATTGATCTATTTATTTATTTATTTAAAAAAAAATAAAATAAAAATCAAATGCAAGAAACAGTAACATCACAATAACCAAAGAAAATTCCAAATTGCAGAGAATCTCTTGTGTAAAGAATACTACAATAACAAGTGTATTAAGTAGCTATGCCTCAACTAGTTTTATAAAGCTATCAAGTATGAAAAACAAACTTAAGAATTTAATTCTTCAAGCTCAAGCTCAGCACATTCGAGATTACTCTTAAATAATAATTTTAAATGTTACTTGCTTTTAAACTTTTAGAACATTAAAAAACATAATAATAATATAATGTTACAGAGTAGTAGTCTTCTTAATTTACTCTATAATGACGACACGGCACAGGGAATCCTTTCGTAGGTATATGCGGTGTCCAAGAGGTAAGT
>CAJVPY010002349.1:0-16403 GCA_910591965.1 Dentiscutata erythropus | reverse complement strand
TTCGGGCGGACTACTTAAATAGGCAATCAAAAGTTGTACGTGTGACTAGTTGTACTCTCGTGATACTGATAAAATATATAAAGCTGGTGCTAAAATTAACATTGGTCTACCACTTGTACTAATAAAGTGCCAAGGGCCTAAGTAGTCACCTTAATATTTAAAATAAATAAATAAATACAATTAGTCTTTATACATAATAATTAAAACAGGGAGGTGTGGCGACTTAGTGTAGTGGTTTAGTTATCACCCTCTCCAAGTAGCAGGTCTAAAGTTCGAATCCCACAGATGATGATATTTGAAAAATAGGCCAGTGTTCGGTTGACAGCTAATGCTTATTGATTGGATCTAATTTTTAACTTTGGTCACACCATCTAGTAATGGAAGCTTTGGTGCAATAAATCTGAGAAACCAGCATAACCGAAAACCTATTTGGAGGTAGCAGTGATCTTTGACAATATCACAGAAGGGCTGAATTTGAACCGGGGCCCGAAATCAGAGAACTGAGTGATTAGGTTCTTAAGTGGGGGACACACCAGCCGAACCGCTGGGCTGATGCATCTGAGGAAAAAGACATATGCTCTGAAAGTATGAACCAAGGAGAGAGCATTCTTCAGGCACCTAAAGCCTGGGCAGACCAACCTGTCTGGGTTGCCGGCTGGAAGTAAAGAAGAGACCGATAAAGAATCTGGGTAAGAAGACGGTCTGAATATGAGTACCGGGGTTGTTGTGAACTAAATAAGGGCAAGGAGTATGTAATAGACATCTAATTAGGAAGGTTGGTGCTTGAGAAATGTCCATAGAACGGCAGCACCCCAAAAGGTGGTATGAGATACGAATATAGAACGGCAGGTCAATATGTACTAATTAGGAAGCCATTGCAGAACATGCAAGTGAATAC
This sequence comes from Dentiscutata erythropus, assembly GCA_910591965.1. Lineage (NCBI taxonomy): Eukaryota > Fungi > Glomeromycota > Glomeromycetes > Diversisporales > Gigasporaceae > Dentiscutata > Dentiscutata erythropus. Next base: position 15,505 of record CAJVPY010002349.1, on the reverse strand, counting down.
ATATGTGGAACATGTACTGCTCTGTTAGGTTTACCTTGAGAATAGACTAGCTTAAGTTAGTAAGTCTTAAGGTAAGGTGTCAATTCCTATAGGTAGATGCAAAATCCACAACTATATAGTGAGTAATACCTACGGGTTAGAGTTATAATGGAGGTAGTTGAAACCAGATAGTTTAAATAGGTACCCCCCTAGTTGGAGTGCAGGTACGGCAGATAGTATAAAACCTTCGGGCAGACTACTTAAATTAGACACTCAAAAGGTGCACGTGTGGCTTGATATACTATTGTTGTAACTATATTATAAAACTCCATTTACATTCTAATAAAACATTCTCCAGACCAAAGAGGTTCCTTTAATAACAAAAAAATAATAATAATAATAATTAAAACAGGTAGCGAAGCTATCCATATTTGCAATCTCTAGTTATTATATAACTAATATATCGGTATAGTATATAAATATTATCATATTCAATAACTTTTTCTGACAATCACTTGGACCAAATTTTTTAATGAAAAGAAATACCTATTTTCTATACTGGAGAGCAGTGTTGGCACATAACCAGGTTATAACAGGTCATATCATTAAGTTCAATTAGTAAAGTCATATGACCAGGTTATATGATTCTACTAATTAAACTTAGTGATATGACCTAGTCATGTGCCAACACTGCTGGAGAGTAGTAACCTGTAGTGAGGTGACTTCAACAGGGCGGTTTTTATAAAGGTCAACCTTTTTCTACTATCGGGAACTCTTTTATATATTTGACATGCAAGTCAAAAGCGTCAGTATACAAGATAACTAGCAGAAGAAGGTACCCTCATATACGAAATTTTGGTGGTTAGGTGGAGATGATAAAGTCCAAGTCTACTGTCAACAAAGCTATCGGTTGTAAAACAACTAGGGAACAGTAAAGAACAGGTTTCTTTCTTTTAAGCTGCATTCCTTTTTCCTAGTCAAGTGGTACCTATTATCCTTTTTCCGCTTTTCTGTCTTTTTTTCAAAATTTTTTAACAAAAAGTGGGGGTTTGGCTTACCCCTCCAAAAGATCAGCATTGTTTATTTCCCAAATTCGGACAGACTAGTAAATTGCGACTACATGTTTGTTTACAGACAGATATGATGCTACTGTATAGGACTTAGTCCGGGAACTCCAATTATGGCAAAAGGTAGCTTTGATATGGGGCCTCAAACAACAGAGCCATCCGAAGTCAGCTGGAAGGTTGAAAAGTAAACTTTAATATTAAGATAGAGCTTTACCTTTATAAGAGATATACAAATATTGCATTTGTTATATAATTTTTACCAACCTTGCATGGGTTATAATAGTGCCTTTAGGGTCTTAGTTTTCTTTTTATGTTTTTTCTTTTTCAAAATTTGTGTTTATTTTTTCTTTTTGTTTGTTTTTCTTTTTTAGTCATTTTCATATTTGTTTTTTGATTTAAACTTTTCCCCTTTTTGTCTCGTGCCCTTTGAGAAGAAGAAAGAATTAGAAGAGAAAAGAGGTCCTGAGGTGGGAGCTAAGCCCTAGCTAAATTATATCTTTAAATGTGCCATGTCATATGTGGGGTATAGTGGCCAATATTAGTGCGATAACCAAGGTTGGGCATCTTTAAGAAACAGCCTGCTTTTAGTCTAATACCTTGTTAAATAGCTTGGTCTTGTATTAAGCATTATACATTTAATAAAATTTTAATACGTGGTTATTAAAGAAAAAAAAAAAAAAAAAAATACATTATCATATTATTATCATTATAGTTAAAATTCATAATTATTTAGATTTTTTAATATACTAAAAGTTGTAATAAAGACTAATATTCAATACAATCAATTCTTAAAATTATTTATCTAAAAATCAGTTTAATATTCTAAAATATTGCTATATTTAATTTTTGTCATTCTGAAATGGCACAAATATTTTAGATATTCTAAAATATTTTAGACAATCTAAAATATATTCGGCCTATTAAAATAATTTTTGTAGCCTAAATTATTTTTGACACTCTATATTATTTATGATATAGACAATTTAAAATAATTTAGCCATTTAAATTTATAGCAATAGAAAAATAATTTAGATACCCATGTATATTTGGAGTATCACCAAGTAAGGATAACAATTATGCCTTATCCTTGGGTAATATTTGAATATATCACTTACATATTAGCAAAGTAGGCATAGCCAAAAAAAGATTAATTTCATATTATTATATACTGTTATGTTATAAAGTGCAAACAAATAAATTTTATTTATGCAGTTATTTGAATTTCGCACTATTCATATTTAATATAGTATGATGATACAGAGCATCAAATCTATCTTCTATGCCTTTCTCATTATCATGGTCTAACTTGCATAAAGAGCATAATGCCTATTGGTAATTCCATAATAGTCAATATTTTCATTATTAAATTTATAAAATATGTCGGGATATTGCTCTATTGCTTTGTTACAGAAATTAGCATGGGTATAAACTGAATTATTTTGTTTTTCAGATAAGGTCTTCTTGAATTCTGGTAAATCCTCCTTGGATTTAGAGATAGGTAGTACTTTCGAATTAGAAAAATTAGTGATTAGTGATTTAGTTAGATTACTTACCTTAATTTTTGAAGATATATATTCTAATCGTAACAAATTTGTCATGGTTTTTAAGTTTACATGATCTATAATATTTTGAATTTGCGCATAGTTAATCCAGAAATAGTACTTGTACTATATATAATCTGTTTAATTTTAGCCATACCTATTTCTCCTTTCCAAACAGTTTAAGAATTTTCCGAGCTCTGAGTTTTTTTATATAAATTTGAATTTGTAATGCAAGGAAGAAAAGATTTTATTTTCTTATATAATTTTGTTCTTGCAGTTTTATTCTTAATATTTTTATCAGTTATAAGGCTTTTAACTCTATTTTCAAACTCAAGGAAATAATAATACCAACATAAAATTTCTTGACTCTTTATAACTGCTTTATTAAACAAATATAATAAATTTTGTACCAAACCTGGAACCAAGTTATCGAATTTTTGAATAAATTTCAATGCTAAAAGTATTCTGGGACAATTCTTGCATTAGATCTTGTTCTACAATTTGACTGATATCAACCTTATCATTTTTATTATCTCGCTCTAATTCAGATACTTCAAAAGATATATTGTCTGAATTTGTTATGGTTTTCATGTCATATGATTTTGGTTGGAACCATTTTTCCAGATTACCACATGGTTCTTTCTTTGCCTTAGTATCCAAAATCTTATTGCAAAGAGAATCAGCTAGCACTGAAGAAGCATTGTGTGAAACTTGGGCTTGAATCTTCTTTTTCTGGTTCCTTTCTCTTATCATATTACTAATACTTTCCTTATTTTTCTCATATAAGAAATCATTAATTTCTTTTTCTTTCAATAATTTAGGTTCTATATAGGTAGGTTGATATGCATCAGATGTATTTTCTACCTTTTCGGGATTATTATTATTGGAGAAATAGTACTTTGTGCCTGCTTAAGGTTTACAGAATTGGTATTATCAACTTAATTAGAGTGAGTATTAATAGGTGATAGAATAGATATTTGTAAAACTATTAATAATAATAATATCAGAGAAACTGGAGACTGTGAAGCATTGTTAATAGTTTAATTTTGTTTTATTATTTGTTTTAGCTTTGTATTTTCAACCCTAAGATTAGCGATTTCTTTTATGATTTGTTTTAATTTGATATTTTCTACCTCAAGTTTGGCAATCACTGTCTTAATAATTCAAGCTCTGATCAGGGAATAAAATTTGATGTGTGCACGTGCGCTTCGCACATAGAAATTTTTTTTGCATGCAAAAAAAATATAGTGCTGTGCGCAAAGCACATGCAACTTTTTTAATAATTATTTAAAATAATGTGTGCTGTATAGTTAGCTTTGATCTACTGTATTGAACTTTGCATACATTGAATCTAAAATTTGATGTGCAACATGCACCAAATTTTGACTTTGAATTTTATTTACTGGCTCTGATAACATGTTTGATAATAATTTTTTATATAAGTTAGATTTATATCATTATCAATACATTAAAATAAATTCCTGAAATATATATGCAAAAGTAAATGTAATTAACTATGCGAAATTAGTGCACCCAGAAAATGTGTGCCAAGTTGAGTTCAGATGATAGTTTGAATGATGGTCTGGAAAATGTCTTCAAATTTTTACATTTTTTTTCCTTTTACTAAGACTTTATTTTTCAATTATAACGATAATATAAACCAATATTTAATACACATATCTAATGTATAGAAATTAATACAAATTTTGACATTATAATAATTTATTTCTTTTAACTATTGGTTTGTTTTCTTCGATAATTTATGTACTCTTTTTACAATCATTCTTTATGCCTTTCATTTCAAATTGATCAATATTTTCTTTCTAAATATTCATTAACTGTATGAAATTTGGCAAAATAGATGACACTAACTTGTCTATTGATAGAGATTTGGATTTTCGTATTCTTTTTGAAATATTCAATGTTGACAAGAAGTTGGCTATTATTTGTAAACATTACTAATTATAAGTTAAAAAATTTTTCAATGGATATAATATGCTTCATTGCTACATAAGTATTAAATAAATTCTAAATTGGTATCAATTAAAATTTAAAATACCAACCTAATTTTAATATCACTTTTAGACAATCAAACATTGCTTATTTAACATTTGGTTATTGTAGCTTCAACTTATGATGAAAGTTTTTAGCAAAGTAATATAGGTAGATTTGATATATTCTATTTTTTTTGGTTTACTAAGTTCTAATTTGATGGTTTCTTGTATATAATTAATAAAATAAAGTCTACAATATAAAATACATACTTATAACAAATATTGCATCGCTTTTATTTTTTACAAGAAAAATTGATTACTAAATGACAGTAAATAACTTTATTTTATTAGCTAGATTGATTATTATAATTTAAATAATGATAAACTAATGACAATAAATAACTTTATTTTCTTAGCTAGACAATGTATGCATGTAAATACGTAATTTTTGTTTTTAGTTCTGAATATTATACCATTCCAATCTAGCTTTCCGGACGATCATCCGATCTCAACCCAGTACATATTTTTCAGATGTGAAATCAGCTACCAGGGTTAGCTTTATTAATAAAAATAAAAATTAAAATAAAAATACAAAATAACGAATAAATTCTTTTTTATTCTATCACAAAGCCAAAGAACAAAAATTTTATTCAGTCACTTTTTAGTTCTTTAAGCATTCAGCCATTAAATAATAATTGCTTTACATTTTTCATCAATAGATATTTTGCATATTCAATACAAATCCAGCAAGGACTTGTGACAGAACTTGGGCAGAATTCATGAGTATTTGCCAATCAACACTATTAGTATCAGGATTAAAGTTATAGATTTTCACTTCAGGCAGATTTACGTATTAATCAATTGCTATCCCTTCCTAAATAAAATCTATTAATAACAGAATGATCAATAACAGGTAGCCATCATTTGTTCACTTACTTCAACTCCACCATTAATCCATAGTAACATTTTTTTATGAAAATCCTGAAATAATTGACTCTGTGGGCATAATTCTACAATAAAATTTGATACAACTGGTAGAAATGCTATATGTCTATCAGCATTTGATAAAGCATTCTATCTGCAATAAAATAGAAATTAAAAACATATATGTTATCTTTTATTTAACGTTCAAACTTCAAACCTAGCACTCAGTACAACAGAAGTATCAGGTCCCAGAATGGTAGGTTTAGGATCATCAATAGTATTAGGTAAAGTATAGCATCTCTACAACCAATAGATAATTATTAGAGACAAACAAGAAAAGATAATGTTTGCATAGCATACTTGAGAACCACCAGCTTTTCCAACCAAGTTCCTATTGGCAAAGACCCAGTTATAAAGTTGCCCAATAATATCAAATTCTCTCTTTTATCTAAAATTCATTTTTTTACATATTATTTAGCATAAAAAAGCAACATTTTAATTATCAAGCAGTGATCTACCAGTTTCAGTATGAACTGGGCTTGGAGGCATTATTTCAAGTTGACCTTGGATAAGATTCATTTGATAGAGAGAGTGAGGGTTTGCTAATGCAGTTTTTTCGAAGTGTATGTAATCAAAATCGGGAATAATTAAATGTGGGATGTAGTAAGGCATTTGAAAAGTTCCAAATTTATTATAGGACTGTATAGTAGATTTTTCCATCTGAAAAAAAAAGATATAATATATAAGTGCAATTACACAGATTTTTCCCTATAAGCCATGAAAGTTTTGATATAAAAACCATTTGTTATAGGGCGAAATATATAAAATTACTTTACTTCCTAGTTTATCGAATAAATATACCGATGTTAATGTCTTTTGTTGATTTTTTCGTCGACTTGAAATTAATATTAAAAGATTCTGTTAGGCTAAAAAACTACTTTCTTAAAACATTATATAAACACCATTCATACTTAGAAGTTAGAAGTAAGAATACTTGATACCAAGACCAAAGAGGTCCAAGTACACTACAAAATATGAAAATAACTGAAGGTGCAAGAAGAAACGCAAGCAACAAAAAAAAAAGAATTTAGGAAAAAAATAAAATACGATATGTGAAATTTCCATAACTTTCTAATTTATACTGGCATATGCGTTCACAGTGGCACGTAATTATGTGAATGTGACCTCTAGGTCACAGGCACGCAACGATAATTAATTTGATAAAAAAATTTATCTTTATTTTATACAAATTTGCAAGTTATGTCACGGCTGGACGACTACCGAGGAATTATATCCAAAAAAAGAAAAGCGCAAAGATCATAGACTAATGTTTGGATCCGTTTAAAAAATCTCACCAGGTGGAAACCGGGTTAACTATACATTACCGGATGAAAATAAGGTGGCTCATATTTTATGTTCGCTGACTATCTACATCCTGAAACTTTCCGGTAACCCGGGTCAATCACTAGCTCAAATATTTTAAATCTTTCGGTTTCAAGATTTATCACATTCGTATTTTACACCATATCCATAATGTCTATGACATAGACATTATGGATATGGAGCAAAATACTAATGTGGTAAATCTTGGGCACGTGGGAAAACCGAAAAGATTTAGAAAATTTGAGCATATTTAAATAAATAAATGTATTTCATAATTATAAATTAGAAATAAATATGTATAAATATAAATCGCTCTGAGTTCATATATACATATAACGATAGTATAATTAATAATTGTCACGTATAAATTACATAACTATACTAATATGCAAGAACTAACAGTATTAACAAAATCACAGCAATTAATGACATAAGGTTTCGGCTTTTATTTCGGGATTGCAGCATAAATTATGATTTTGCGGCTTTAATTCCACCGCTATCGGCACAGCCGCAACTGGTATACAATAGTCGTACGCACGTATAAAAGCTTTTTTCTAAATTAGAGTTATCGGGATGCACGTACGTTAATTAAAAAAAATAATTACATTGTAAGCCTGGTTTAGACTATTAAAATAAAAAAAATATCATTGTAACTATTTACGGATTTGATTCTATTTTTTTTTTTTTTTTATTATTAAATCATCGTCATATTTTTTAGTTATCTTATACTTTAATGCTAAAGATGGCAAAAGTAAATTAAAAAAAAATATTACTTTTTTTAACTATATAATAAATTTTAATTAACTATATAATAAATTTTAATCTCATATTGCAGTATTATTTTTTAATCAAAGTTATCTTTATTTTCTTTATTTTCTTAATTTCTTTATTCATGTTAGACATGATCATCACATTGGACCAATAAAAACAATTATCAAAAATAAATTTAATAAAGGGATACCGATCATTTGCGATAACGATAAGGAAAGAAATATTTCTGTAAAATGGATTAATTTAGCATGATATAAATATTATAAATATTAAGAAATTTCAAACATATAGTCCATTCACGATAAAAAATAGAAAGCAAAAGGAAAAAAAGAAAAGAATTCAAAATATTTTATACGCTTAAATTCATTTTTATGACATGTTTTTAGTAATATAAAATAAACCCGAAATTTATAAAGTATATGCAATGCCAGATTAGAAACGATCTTTGATAATTTCCAATTCAGTGAATAAGTGTGCATATTTAACACATTTGATCATAATTTATTTACAAAAATTAAGATTAATTTTTTTTATGCATAAAAATGAAATATATTAAGTTGAAATTAACAATATCTTGAAGGAATATGGTAATCAAAGGATTGGTACTTGTCAAACGCTAATAAAATTAAATCAGTAAGTTAAAGAGGATTTTTCTCCATAAATGCATCTTGTATGTAAGATTTCTTTACGATATAGTCTAGTCGCAGCTTATAATAAATAGTCGCCAACAATCATTTCGTTTAGTCAATATCACATCACATAGGATTAAGTTTAGCATTTGATTAGTTATTGCGGGTATATACAGTATTTTAGTAAATTGTCACTTGACGTGACGTCGGCTAAATGAACTATCGGTGAATTAATTGTCAGTAAATAGAGGAACTCTCTGAGTGAACATTTTCGAAATCCTCCCGGGGGGGTACACTTAGGGAGGTTTTTCTGTAATAAGGACAATAACGATAATGATCATTAATTATCATAATGATAATGATCATAATATTTATGATAGGATAATACTCAATGATTGATTGCTAACACATAGCACATAGTTATTGATTACGTACTAACAACACCTATGGTCGATTAATGGTACACCCAAATTTAGATCCATATTTTACCGATAATGAAATGGAAATAACCAATTAGCATTTAGAGTTCAACCTAATCAAAAAAAGAAGAAAACTTGTTGGAGAAAAAAAAAGATCACAGTTTCAAGATAAATTAGTGATGGACGATAAATAACGAAATGAACATATAGACGGTTGTAAACTTGAGCCATATTCATGTATATATACAGTATATTGTATATAATATATTAATGACGTTACTGTTGCATAAATGTATTGAATCAAAAAGAAAAAAAAACCGCCAAAGAATATAGAGGTATGACAAATTAAGGTCGACAACATAACAAGTCATAAAAGATGCAGGAATATAAGGTTTCAGCATCGTATACACGATGTACGAACCGAATTTGAAATACGGTAAAACCTGGTGGACACAAAACAACAACAACAACAAACAATAAAAGACTTAAAATTAATGATTATTAAAAAATACACCGAAAATCACAGTTTGAAAATCATGATTTAAGGTTTTAAACATTGAAAAATATTAAGAGTTCTTGTTGATGGATGACAAAATAAATCGCGAAATCTAAAAGAAACATAAATAAACTCGCGTTCTAAGCTCGTGTAAGAATTAAAAAAAATTAAATGTTTCATGATAAACGATTATTCATTACATTAGTTATAGTGTTTCATGATTTACATTAAATAGAACAAATAAATCAAAAGAATTAAATAGTTAGCATAAATGATCTCAGATTAAACATGAAAAGATTTCATAAATGCGTATGAATAACGCATATAATGCACAATACACTTCTTAATACATATATATAGTTTAAACAATTGCTTACAAATATATAAGTTTCAAATTTGCAATATTATTGGTAAAAAATTACTCGTCAAATCTATTACTTCTTTGTTTAATGTTAATTAAAAAAAAAAAAAACAAACACATTAATGGTTGATATATTGATCGATATATATACAGTATATATACTGTGTAAGAGCTTTAAATTTATTTAAAATTTGAGAGCACGTGATATTATTTATAAAAATTAATTATCGTTATTTCAAAAAAAGTATACAATTAAGAAATTTAGAAAATGTGTGCACGGACTAGAGTGTCTGGACCTAAACGTTTTTTAATCAAGGATTTTTCATTGTCTCGGCAATGAAAATCCCTGAAACATGATATTTAGCACGGACCTATTGATTAATATTATGTGTTCAGACCCTGAAAATAACAAAAAAAAATAACAAAAAATAACAAAATAACTTTGATAATTACTAAATGTAACGGTAAATGGGAATAAACGTAAGTGTAAAAAATGTAAGTGGTAAGTGTAAATATAGGTGTAAATATAGGTGTAAAGTAAGTGTAAATGTAAGTGTAAATGTAAGTGTAATATAGGTGTAAATGTAAGTGTAATATAGGTGTAAGTGTAAATGTAAGTGTAAATGTAAATGTAAGTGTAAATGTAAATGTAAGTGTAAATGTATATAGGTGTAAAGTAAGTGTAAGTGTAAGTGTAAGTGAAAAAAACCTACCAATAAATGAGAAAACTTAAATGGGAAAAACCCAAGTTGAACTAAACGTAAATAGGAGTGAATACGCTTTTAACTATCATCGTTCATATTTTTGAATCATTTCATTACATGATTATATGGAATAGAAGATGGAATACAGCATTAAATCGAAGGTGAATTCACTGATTGAATCGATTGAATCGAATGTATATTCATTGAATCGAAGGTGTATTCATTGAATCGAAGTTGGATTACGTAAATTACTTATTTTATTCATGTGACATTTTTCTATTCATTAAATACATTAAAATTTATTAAAGGATTTCGGATCATTCTTAAGTGATAAAGTTACAAAAAATACTTCTGACATAATATGACATGTTGATCGAGTAACACATTCTTGTTTAGCAAATGATTTCATGCGGATTTCATAATCTAGTCATGTTCAAAACGAACGTGTTACTTAACTTTGTTTAAAGTTTAAAAATCCCTTTTTTTTAATACGTGTATAATAATCTTCCTACTACATGGTGATCTGTAAACATAATAAAAGCAAACAGTTGTTCTTACATACGTATGTGCGTAGAAAGTTTCATGTTTTCTGTAAAGTGTAATGTTTTTTTCTATTTTTTCCGAATTTAGGTATCCGAAATTAGGTATCCGTGCACAGCCCGGTAATTCGGAAATTTCATTAATTGTAATTTATGATCGGGTTAGTCTAATTTTTAAACAACTACCCGTTAACGTTAACATAAACTTTAACGTTAAGGAAATAATAAATGTACATAAAGTGTTTAATCGTATATTCCCATGATTTATCATTTTTTTATACTCTTGTGAGACTTTAAATTAGCTTATACCATACACAAAGAAAATACTATATTTATACAAGATACTATAATACATGTGTGTTTGGCAAAAATTCTATACTTTTTTGATGAAGAAGCAAAAATTAGCTATGAAAAAAAAAAGCTCACATACTGTATACTTGTATACATGTATACTTTTGTATACTTGTATACTTTATATACGTATCATATATGTATCATATATGGTATACCTGGTAATATATATATAATAATATCATATATATAATAATATCACGTGTATATATATCTCGTATTTTTACAAACCGCAATAATGGTGATTTTCAGATCATCTAACCCTCATGTGAGATATGTACGATATGAGATATGAGAGGATGGGGGTTCAACTTTTCATACCATTGAGAAATGAATCATTCTATTATTTGAATATCAGGAGAAAAATTTTAAGGGAAATCTTTCTCTATTCATTAACTCAAAAGTTTCTTCTTGTGACTAAAAAATTTACTTAACAATTTTAATTGCAATTTCATAAACATAGAAAAAAAATTTCACGAAAGTTTCAAGCCAGTTTCATGACAATGTGGTCATAAGTTCTTTGTTTAGTCGTGACTACCCATTCTTTTGCTAGTCGCTCTCTGGTCATTCTGGAAATTAAATATGTTAATCTTTTTAAATTTAACCATTCGTTATTGTTTTTATATAGTCAAAAATATACGCGCTTAACTGTACATAGAAACGATTTATATTTGATGCAACATGTTGATGAACATCTTAAATTCTATTCACGTAACCAATAACTCTTAAATCATATCATGCAAAGTACTTATCAAATATTCACATATTCAAGTATAATTTCACGTTTACGCGAGGGTGTTACATTAAAACTTATATATATATTATTATCTTACTTTATCTATACTGTATGTACTGTATATGTATATAATCTAAGATTTCAAACTCAAAATTTAGTGTGATTTTTATATTTAAGTGTGCAAAAATCGCACTTTCAATCAATTTTTTTTTTAAAAAAACCTCCAATTTTTATTTGGATCAAGGATTTTTTTTTTTTTAAATTTTATTTTTTTTTTTTATACATTTCATATTTGCGCATATAGACAATAAAAACTTTTGTTTTCATAATAATCGTTATCCTTTATTTTTATTACCCTATATTACTTTTTTTTATTTTTGTTTTTTTTTTTATCATCTTTTTTATTACTATATCATAAATAGATAATAAATAGTATGGGTAATTGTCATTCAAATAAAAAGGCGTCTAACTTATATAGAGATGATGATGATTCAAATTTACCTTCTGGAACTATTACTCCTCGATTCTTTAATATGAGTCGATCTATTCAAAGTATTAACGAAACTTCAAAAAATTCTTTTGATACTGATATTTCGGAAGAGAAAAGACTTCAATCGTTACATGATTATATGTCAAATTTATGGCAATCTAAATTCTTTTCTCCAATACACCAAAAATTGGTTAGCGGTGCCGTTAAAGTTCTTGATGTTGGGTTGGCATTTCGTTTTTTCCTAAGCTTATCATATATATGTGTGTGTTACTTTCTTCTTATCATTTATTCTTTTATGTTTGATCCTTGTCAATAGTTGTGGAACTGGCGCTTGGATCATCGACATGGTAAGTTACATTATTTTTTCTTTAATATGTAAATACTGTCTGTAATACTGTATTTTCTCTGATTACTCGTTCTTTTTTTTTTACTAAATAGGCGAACAAATATCCTCACACAAAATTCATAGGTCTAGACGTGTCTCCAACATTTTCCAATTCACCCCTCCCTTACAATGTTGAATTTATACAAGCTGACCTACTTAAGGGACTTCCATTCGATGATAATACGTTCGACTTTGTATATATGAGTAACTTGGTTAGATATTTATCGACAAAACAGTGGGAGGATATTGTAATCAAAGAATTAGTCAGAGTTTCAAAACCCTACGCATTCATAGAAGTAATGGAAGGTGATTTAACTTTACATAACAAAGGCCCTGTCACTACTAAATTACATGAAGCTTGTGAGTTTTTTTAATTTAATATTGATAATATAGATATTATTGATATTATTGATATTTACATTATATATATATATATATTTTTAGTTCTCGCTTCTATGCATGCTAAAGGAATTAGCCCATTGATCGAAACTATCATCACTAGAATTTTTCAAACAAATCCATACTTGGCAAATTTTAACGTAGAAACAAAAGTGGGCTACCTGAATGCGTGGGATGGTTTACAGGTACGCTTACAATTAAAGTTTTTTTTTCTAAAAATTTTTATTTATTTCGTAATATTAATAGTTATTGTCTCTTTTATCTTTATTTATTATTTATAATTTTTTTTTTTTTTTAGAACTTAGAAAATGGGTTAAAGGTATTTAAAATGTCAAAAAAATCAAATCTAGAATTCATGTCTTCTACGCCATCAGAATACGATGCTATGCTTGAAAATTATGTAAAAGAAATAGAAGAATATAATACGTATTGTAAATTTTATCGATTTTATGCTCAAAAAATTGAATTACCACCATCTCCAGTTTCACTTAAATCATCAAACTATATAAATTATTCTTCTTCTTCAACTTATAAAAGTTTAAATCAAAATTCTCAATTCTTACTAAGAAGCAATTCAAATTCAACTACGGTCAATTCTTTAAATAATTTAGGCAACTTTAAAAATAATTCCTCTAATAATTTAAGTAGTTTTAAAGATAATTCCTTAAAAAAAATTCCTTCTCATCGAAATTTAACATGAAAAAAAAAATTTTGTTTTTTTTTTTGCTATTTTTGGTTGCGTTGTAAATGTACTACCATAACATTCTCTCACATTCTCTCACATTTTGTCACGTCAATATTTTTTTGTAAAATCTATATATAATCTTAAATATTGTATTTATGTTACTACATAGACTTGTTTTGGGTGATTCTTCAATTTAAATGGCAATGATATTTAAATATATATATAGTATATAGTAAATGAAAATGGATTTAAAAGATTTCTCCTATGTAATTCTTATATAAATATAATAAAATATATATACAAAATATATATACTGTATATACATACACAATATATATACTGTATATACATACACAATATATCAATATATAGTATATAAAATTCTAAATTATAATATGTTGTAACCCTACATACATTTATTCATATATTTAAACTATATATGACGTAAAATTTGTTTGTACCTCCTGCCAATTTTCTTCAGACTACTAGCATAAAAAAAAAATCCTTTCAAAAAAAAATATATCGATATGTCTGATTTTTCTAAATTACGCAAATCGCCTATATCACACCGTGATACTTGTGATCGGCTATAATTTTATCATCCTGCAATAAGTTAATCATTATCTCACACATTCACTTGAATGACTCAAATAGGCCAAGAATCTTATACCATATCTTTTTATGTAAAACTAACAGAAGTGAATGAACGAATTTATGCATGAATTAATATCGAATTATCCAATAATTTAATCAAATTGTTGATCTACTGTATATATTTAAATTAAAAAAAAAATTCATTTTTTCACTAATCCCAAAATTTTTCTTAAAAAACAACTCACTCAACTAAAATGCCCGATGGTAACATTCGTAATAAATCAAAAATGGTACTTTTGTAACTAAAACGCACCAAAGAAATTATTTAATACAAAAATAAAATTTTTCAATATTTTTTTTTTTATAAAACCAATCAATCATTATATGAATATCGTAGTCAAAACTAGGTTTCATCTGGATTAGTAATACATTACGAGGAATTTTTATTGGTTTATTTCTTTTGAATTGTTGTGCTAAAAATCCTATTATATTTTTTTCCTTGCATCGTTTTTAAAAGTTTCTGATTAAAAAAATTTCTTTTCCTTCTATTCTTCTTGGTACGGTACATTGATTGTCTCTTTAATATTATAATTATTCTTCCTATTATATACGTCTTTTTTACCGTATATACAATTCAAATACAAATTATTATTATCAATTTACTATAATAAACTTTTTAGCTATACGTACGTATTACAGGTAGCATCGGTCTATTTTGGAACCGTGGTAAAGAACTCTATTTTTATACAATGTGATACCAAAATTTTTGTTTTTGATGCATTTATATAACGTTGTTTGTCACAATTTGCATGTTTGCGTAATATTATGTGATTTGTAATTATTTGCTATAAATTTGATTTTGTATAATTATTATTTACTGTATATATGTTGTGCCTCAGACTAACGCTTGCCTCGGATCACAGCCGACGCACCTCAGGTGTAGATTGTTAGATGAGGTGCGTAACTTATCGATCAGTCATTAAAAAAAATATGCATAGAATAAAATGTATTATTGAAGTTGAACGTACCGAGAAGACTTAAACAGGAAGAGTATGCAG